>CM061245.1:58074710-58305805 GCA_030848705.1 Heracleum sosnowskyi | reverse complement strand
AAGGAACCTTTAGTATCAGAAAGATGGCATATGAACTAACTGAGCAGAAAAGTAAGATGAAATGTCAATTTCTGATAAATATACGATTGTAATGTATGTTAAAGAATAAGTCTATTGCTTAGTTCCTCAACTATTGGCCTTACTAGAGTTCAGATTCCTATTACAAAAATATTTCCTTTGCATCTTCCACTACTTCTCGTTATTGAATCAATCTGCTACAAAACATAATTCTCCCATCTGTTATAAAGCATAATAATCCCCCGCCCCCATTTATTTTGACCCCAGGTTTTATTTTATTTGTAACAAATATTTTGTCCACATTCAATCATCAGGGCAATTAAACTTTAAATATGGTAGAATTTATGAATTTGGTATTGTTTGAGTTTAGTCATAGAAAATTAAATATATTTATAGTAAATTGCTAAAAACATGTTTTTGATCTGTGGAGAAAATGGATGGGATGGAGGGAGTATATGCTATTTTTTTTAATGGAATCAACACCTTGATATCTGACTTGCGTAAAAGCATATGAAAATGGCAGATTATCTATAGGTGGATAATGGATTTCAGCATGAAATTAAATGTACCTACAGAACATTTGCTTTAGATGCCCTTTAATACAGTAGGTTGCCACGCGTTTACCTTTGTGGTGCTACCTGCTGCATCTTCTTTTTCATGTTGCTCTAAAGATCTCATGCACCAGTGCTGCTATGACTACCTAGAAAATGACAGGGGTTAAACAACAAGGGGTTACTGTGCCAGAAAAACTGAAAAAGTACTAGAATTGGGAAAGATGATGAATGAAAGGAGGTTTTGAAACATAAATCTAGTTGACTTCATCTGGCTTACTATTAATATGTTACGTTTTCTGGAAAAAAAATTCTTGGTAACCTCCATTTTGTTCGTGCATTTACCTCGTTTCAAGAATGTTTTGAATTAAGGACCTGATCACCTAGCTTCTACCTTAAAACTGTCTTATAATTTTGACTCATTTCCTAGTTTGAAGCCTATTTTCTATGTTATTATAAATATGAAGTATTCAAGTATGGAGAACAGTTTATAATCTGGAAAAGAAATAGAACAAGAACAATATTCATACAATAAATTAATTTTAGGGGTGAAGGGGTTGATGTTTACAAACTGTGGAGATTAATATTACAGCTGGTATTAAAAAACTTCCAAGTCTCACCTATATTCTCTTAAGAATTGATAGATACGATAAGAATATCATCTTAAATGTACAAGTTACAATGTAATACACTAATACTAGAACTCCTGCATGTACTTAATTCTAGCTTTAAGACCAAGTGTTACCTTAACTAAATAGGCTAGGTAAATTGTGAACTTTCTTTGTTCTTTTTTTTTTTTTGGCAGTTTAACAAGTCAATTTAGTTTTTAAAAAGCATTTTCTCTTTTGAGATTTTTAGAACAAGCTCTTGTTGTTGTTGGCTTCTGCTTCAATTGGTTTCTATCTACAAAGTCTTCATGTAAAGTTGGCTTTAGGTTCCTTCTGAGCTTCCTTTAACCTTGCTTTCCGTCTCAGAAAAGGTTTCCTTCAGCTTCCGTGTTTTTAAATTATCAGCAGAAGATTTTTAAATATTAGCAGAGTTCTTGGCTAAACAAACATGAATCAGAGATAAGTCTGCTGATCTAGATGTTTGCTGATTGATATCTGCTCGTTCAACTAATTTTTTGAAGGCTATGCAAGTTGAATGTTTGCTCATTCGGAGTCTGCTCATCAATCATCATGCCGACTCTGCTTATTCCAAGTCTTTTATTTTTTAGAAGTCTTCTTATCTTGGAAGTTGGAATGACTTTGCTCATTATATTTCTGCTCTATTGACATAGAATTAGAGACTTGAACAGAAGTACAGTTGTTTTGCAACTCTAGTGGAGACTAGTAACATTGATCTTTTACTGATTTTACATGATGAACATCTAGCACTTTCGGTGTTATTTAAATGTTGTATAAATGATAATCAGAACATAAAAGGATGATAGAGTAAAATTTTGATTTGGAGGAAGATGACATAGAAGTAGCAGCCACTTGGTTTGTATTAATACCCACATCGGTTGATGGCAAATAAAATTTATTTGAGGATGACACAATAGTGTTTTATATATATATATATATATATATATATATATATATATATATATATATATTAAATAAATTAATGATAAAAGGTGTGACAGTGCAGTCAAAACCAACTCTTTTCTTTGATAAATCCCTTTGCACGTAACTCTCTTTTCTCATATATTTCAATACCAAATTTTGTTACCAATTGCTGTTTATTGTCATTCTTATACTGAAGGTTGTCTTTGATTTCTTAAATATAACGATTTGTCTTAAATTTGCAGAAATTGGATTAGGGTTAATTGGCTTTGGATTCTTCTTCTCATTTCTTGCTGTGGTCCTTTTCTTTGATAGAGGGTTGTTAGCATTAGCAAATGTAAGTAATTATGTACAGTAAAAATGTGATTTTCCAGTATATGTGGATTATTCTTGTAACTGTAATTTTTGGTTGTCTAAACTTGCAATAAGTTACTTTATTTTCTGTCAGATATTTTTCTTGGCTGGTGTAGTGCTATTACTGAGTTGGCGTTCGACTTTGCAACTCTTCACAAAAAAAGCGAACTACAAGGTACTGAGTAAGACTTACTGTTGATTTCTTGGTATGAATCAATATATTTTGTTTCTAGGACAACAGAAAGTGTTGCTAACCCTGCAATTTTAGTAGATTATATGAAGAATATATATAAATTCTAATTAAGGAAAAGAGTAAAAGGGCTATGTAGTTTACTAAGGTGCCAGATGTTGAGTTTTTTACTGAAGTGGACAGAATTATTCACAAACTCTTGAGGTTTTTAAATTTCCCATTGTAGTATGTCACATCTCTGGCATGGCTGCTTTGTCCTTGGTGCCACTTAACTCTAACTTTAACCACGCTGAATGTTAGCAAACACGAGCACCAGCTCAAGCTAGTAAAGTAGTCAATTTAAAATCTGTCCCAGTAATTAATTAAAAGGAGTGAAACTGTTTTATCCTTGATCAACTCATGCTTGATTTACTATCTACTAAGCTTGACTCTCTGATTTTTCTTTTGCTAAATCTTGACTCTCTGATCTTGAGCTCAGTGCAGTAATCCTCCTCTAATTAGAACTGTAAAGAGTTGAGAGCGAACTTTTGATTTGAGCTTAGATCTCAGAAGCAAGCCTGGCTACATTCTTATAGTACATAATTTCATGGAAAGGGTTACGTCTTTTCAATCCGAATAAAATTAAATCAGGATCCAGTTATATATTATTTTCGTCACATATATATATATATATATATATATATATATATATATATATTTTGTTGCAAAGGCCTAAGGTCCATAGACTGCCGAATGGCCAAACATGATAACTTGTACTGAATATATGAGCCAATAATCCCAAATTGCTGATACTAGCTTTTACGTGATTGTCTCACTTTATCAGTTTTTTCTCCTTCTCCTTCTTCAGAGCAGACAACCAAATAGTGGTTCTCGGAAACAGCAGAAAACACTATAAAAGCCCTGAATTGAGAATATTTCTGACCATACATTATGTATGCCGATATTGGTAATAAACCTTAATGTGGACTCTCTTGGGAAGATCCTAGGCATTCGAGGCCCAGGGTGATTTGAGAATCTGACTATACATTTGTGTCATTTTATAAACCTTGGATCTATAAGAGCTCTTGGATCTATAAGAATTAAGAACTCTGTCGACATCATTAAATAGTTCCCCCCATATTTAACAGTGTTATCTATTATTGATTGACCTGTTTAATATATTATCCATTATTGAAAACCGTGAGCCCTCGACAGATAACCGCTTTAAGTAGGATATACCACGCTTATTTGATAAGGCTTTAAGGCTTAAGCAGCCTCCTTTTTACTGTAAATTAGAAAATGCGTGTTTGTGTAATCAAGTAAAAATGCTACTTGGAGTTCAAAAGAAAATAGCTTAAATTCAGAAGTTGATAGGAGTTGTGTTTTGAATAAGCTAATTTAGTTTTGTGATTTTATTTGATAAAAACTAATATCATCATCCACCTGTACAAGTCATTTATATATGTTATTATTTTTAATTTTTTTACTTTTAATAAGTGACATGTTGCATATAAACAATAAAATTATCCAAAGAGATAATAACTTAAAGTTGAAATTTAAGTTTTCCTTTTCAATTAATTTGAAGTCATAAGTCGAAGTTGGATGCCACATAGGCACATCCTTGGTCACAGTATCAAGAGTCCTTCCATCTCAAATAGCAAACTGGGAGCATTCTTGTTGTGAACTTTTTGCCACTGTTCTCACTAATTTGCATGGGAAGTTGTACTACCAGGAGCAGGAGCAGTAGATACACGGGTTGGTGTATGTAGTACTTTTTCTTTCGTATCGGAGATAGTGAAGAGAGTTTGTGTTCTGCCCATCAGCTGCAAACATGTACTGAAATTCTTCTCGAATGTATATTAAATTGTCGTACAAGTGCTGCATGTTCCAGAATAATCTTAATTATCAGTAAAAGAGAGAGAAGAATATTCTCAATGGTGGACCTTTTCCTTTTCTCTTGCATTTGATGATGTACCTTGTTTCACGTAAGTCTGCTCACTTTTGCCCGCGCCTATCAATCAATAATCCTTGCAAGAAATGACACTAGTGTTGTCTGCTTGAAAAATATGGTCTGTAGCGTCAGAAGCTACAAGTATTAGAAGGTATATAGTGCTTGGCCTAAAAGAGCAGACTTCTGACATTTTTCAGTGTTTCGAATGTTCCCAGAAAGGACCGTGTGTGGAAATATTTAAGAATATACTGATATAGCTTACATCTTCGTGCTCCCTAACAGTAAACTCACAACTCACAATCGTGCACTAGTTTTCTGATTTATAAACAAACTTCTATATATTTATTACTATTAAAATTATTAAAATAACCAATCAGAAAAAGCTTGCAGTCAATGTTCTGGGAGAATATAATTTTTTTTATTTGTCATGAGAGAGAGGAGACTACTACTGTGAGTCTGTAACGTCGTAGTGTTGTGTGAGAAGTTGTGCCAAGAGTAGAAAGTGGCGAACAAGTGTCTGCTTGTGGGTTGTCAAAGTGAGTGGGGAATGGGAGAATACAATGTACAATGTGATACATTCGAAGCCAGAGTTCCCAAGTGAAGACTACTCTCAGCTTGTTTTTGATCATTGCACTTGAACATAACATTTAAATTTAATTTGTTTGGCTTCTTTTCAGTTTTGGGGCGTTTGAACTTATGAACAAAGTAGAAACAAGATAACTGAAACTAGGCACAGAAGGCTTTCTGGCTGTGCTAGTATATATGTACTATGATCTCTAGAATCTGCCTATAAGTTCATATGTTCTACTCCTTTCTAGTAACTACAGGCACATCAAGTGTTTACCTGCCTATTAAATATGTTCTAAGAATAAGTGTAACTGCAGTAGATGCCAGATTTGAACTGATATTCTTCCCCTCCCCAAAATGCAGGGTTCTGTTTGCTTCCTTCTTGGTCTCTTCTTCATATTTGTTCGGTGGCCAATAGTTGGTATAATCTTTGAAATTTATGCCTCTGTTGTGTTGTTCGGGTTAGTATCTACTTAAACCTTTCCAACTTGATAATTAATTTATTGTACTAATATGTCTGAAGTACTTTGATTTTGCTTGTAGTGGTTTTTGGTCCACGGTCAAAGTGTTCTTATATCAGATTCCAGTTTTGGGATTGATACTTCAGTTTCCTGTTACAGTAAGTTGTCTTTCTTTCTTCTTTGGTATGCATATCCAACTGTCCTGCACTCTAGTAGTACAACTCTGTTCATGTTGCTCTTCCATTAGATTTCAATATTGCATTGGAACAGGAACAATTTTTTTTGAAAGTCTCACAAATTAAATAGAACTTGCTGTACTGATTTCCTTCCCAACCTTCTCGACTTCCCTCTTCTATTTCTGAGGACGTGATGTTTGATATCTTTCAAGTTTCCTGATATGAGCCCAACAATTAACACTTTGTTGCGACATCCTCTCATTTGCAACACGTTGAGTAATAGACTAACAATTTAAGCACAATAAGTTAAGCACCATTATAAGTGATATGCACCTTATTCATAAATCTTAAAGTCTGAATATGTTTGAGAAACAGGAAGAACCAATCCGCATTTACTTACCCAAGGTGAAGCACATAGAATACGCAAACCCAGTGACATGTCCTATTAATTAAAAGAAATATCACATACATTTACCGAGTCTACTTGAGTTTACATACCAAACCTATGCAGTGAGTTAGAGTCTGAGTGCGAGAAGGAACGTGTTAAAATTAAAGTACTAAAATGATGGACATGATGAATGTTAATTGCTGAAACATGTGCTTATACTGCAGAGGACATACTTATGTACATATATTTAATTTTTATATATGGTTTGGTCTTGATGGGAGGGTTGGTTATATCGGGTGGAAAAACCAGTAAAACCAAACCCAAACCAAAATTTTCGGTTTTTAAAAATATAAAAACCATAACCAAACCAAACCAAGAAAAAACCTAAATTTTCGGTTTGGTCAGTTTAACTGGTTTTTGGAAAACCACGCTCACCCCTAGCTGTACTCTATTTGTAGACATACACATGCAATGCAAGCATTAAGTTTGATCTTTTTGAACAAATCTTTAATATCTATGCTAGATTAATATGAAAACATACCCCATCGCTTCTAGACAACAAATATCACGTATTACAGATTGACAGTTGTCCTTTGCCTTGGGCAAATTAACTGGTTTCCGTTTTTGTCTGTAACTTGGTAAAATTGCCACTGAATTTATCCACCAGTAGATTTACTATTTTTAAATACTAATACTAACTTGGGTGAAGTCCTTGGTTTGAAGTTTTTGTTAAGCAAGTCCTTGGTTTGAAGTTTTTGTTTGAGGCCCAGTAGTTGGGTCACCTAACTTAGGTGATGTAGGATCTTGGTAAACCTCATGACATTATAGTCTAATAACGGTTCCATGGAGAAATTTTTAGTCACTTGATATCTTGTCCGTTTCTGTTGCAGCTACTTGATCGTTTAAGGAGGTCTGGCTGATATTCAGTACATTTTGGATTCTATATTCTCATATTTAAGGATTATAGTCTGCCAACTATTCACTGCTTACTGAAGTTACTATATTTTGGAAATGTCCAACTACACTAAAATATGTTTTGCATGAGGGGATTCACCTCACATTTATGCTTCAAGAACTGAAGCTACTATGCTCTAAATCTGAAAGTTGTAATGCCCTCACTTGATCTTCTTTTGTTTTTCCTGCTCTGTACTATTTTTCCTCACATGTATGCTTCAAGAACTGAAGCTACTATGCTCTAAACCTGAAAGTTGTAATGCCCTCACTTGATTTTGAAAAAATGACAAAAATAATCATTTTTTTGATAAAATAAACAAAAATAACCATTCTGAAAAAAGTGGCCAACTTTAGCCTTTGGGATACTCCGTTGACAGTTGGGTATCCCATATATATGGGATATTCCACTGACAGTGGGTATCCCATAGGTCAAAATTAATTTGTTTTTTAATATAAAATGAACAAAAATAAACGTGTGTTTTTAGTTTAGCCGTTCCCTTGGGGGTTCAACAGTTAACCTTTGGGGTTCAATGGTTCCATTTTGGGTTTTAGAAAGATTTAGAATGACGAATTCGTATACGGACTTAGGGTTTAGGGTTTAGGGTTGTTTACAACCCTAACCTCACCGGTTAGGGTTGTTTACAACTCTAAAATCAGGCCGCCGGTCCGTATAAGAAAATTCTTAAAATCACATTTTGTATTTTTTTGTGATTTTATATATTTATCTTTTGGATACTCCATTGGTAGTTGGGTATCCCAATTTATATAAGATACTTCACTGATTTTATACGCATATAATATATAAAAGATTGAGATACTACAACACCATATGCGTAATCTTTAATTAGTATAAAGGAATACCCCAATGTAATATGCGTAACCACTCTGATATTCTAAGAATACCCCGACGGCTTATGCGTATCCATTATATATATAGTCTGGATACCTTAGCCTCACATGCGTATCCATTCAAATCAGTCTCAATACCCCATTGTTGAATGCGTAATGTTAATACCACAATCACAAATGCGTATTCAATCGGCCATAGTTGATCACTAATTTCAGATCGACTATTATGATTACCCCATCTGAAAATCGGCGGACATACTTGGCCTTCACCCCTTTTTCTTTTGTTTTTCCTGCTCTGTACTATTTATACCTTTTTCTTTTGTTTTTCCTGCTCTGTACTATTTATACAGGGACGAGGGACAACTTTAACATGGTCTGTAAATCAAAAATTGACTAAAATAACCGGTCTCATTTTTGGGCCAATTACAGCCGGTGGATTACGCATTTAGCTACGGAGTATTACCAAATACGCATCTTGCTTTGGAGTATTTTGTACTAATTTTTTTGAACAAAATTCCTGATACATAATACGCACCGAAGTTGGGGTATATCTATCGAACAACGTGAGAAGTCCCAGATCCCAAATTCTTCCGAACATATGATATTACTAGGGAATAAGCAACCGTAGGTGAAGTCTCTTGTGGGGGCCAAACATGGGTTGTAAGTTGTAACTACAACAGGTGGGAGGTCCATGACTAAGCAATCATAGCTCCTCCGCCTCCATTGTCGGAGTTGTAATCAGGGACGTCTGCAGCTTCTTGTTTGAAGAGCAATGTGAACTACAGGACACAATTACAAACAAAGCCGAGATCGTCAAAGGTCAAAGTTGGTCATATTTGTCAAACTATTATTTAATGAAAAATGGATTGAATGTGCCATTTTTTTCCTATAGATTAATGGTGAAGCCAATTCTTTGTTCGGGAATTGACAAAAAACATGAAAAAACAAAGTATTACTTGCATATTTGTTATGTAACGCTTTCTTTTTGTAGCTTAGACCTGTTAAAGAGTGTATAGTAATTTATGGATTTTAAAATAAAGTTTGAGGAAATTTTTGACTTGGAATGTTAAACTATCTATACTAGCTTATAACATTGTACAATATACGGGTTCTTTTTATGTATTTTATTTATTTATTTTTTTTTTTTTGAAATAAACTTACTTTCATTAATTCAAAGCATCATTCAACACTGTCTCCACCAAATGTGTAGGATTAATTATTAAAATATATAGTGTATAGTATTTTGATGGTGTATTAATGATTTTTTTATATATTTTATAAGTTATTGTAAGATATTGTATATGATATTTATTGGTAATAGGATGATATCGCATAGTTTGTATTTTTAACTATAATAGCTTAAAACCCGTGCGATGCACGGATTGTTAATTATTATTTTATTAAATTTTATTAATTGTAATTGTGCAAAAAATAAGTAGGCATGTTAAAATAGGTAAACAATTTTAATTAATTAAAAACATTAAAACAAATTTTAAAATAAATATGTATGGGTTTGACCGTTATATTTTTTGAAAATGAGGGGTTTTATTAAGAAAAATAAAAAATGTAACATATATTAAGGTTTTAAAATTTAATAATTAAAAGTATTTAAATATGTTTTAAAATAAATAAGTAAAGAGTTTTCTGTGATATTTTTGAAAAAAAAATGGATTTTAGTGAGAAAAATAGAAAAAATAAATTGTAAAAGGCAATTTCCTGTGATATATTTAGAAAATGTGATATTTTGTTAGAAAAAATATATAATGTGTTTTAACTGAAAATGTAATTGATTATAAACAGGTATTTGATTATTTATATTTTAATATTTTTAGTAATTGCATTTGTTAAGAAAAATAAGTAGACATGTTAAAATAGGTAAACTTTTAAAAATAAATATAATATTAAAATATGTTTAAAAATAAATAAATAAATATTTGTCCGTGATATTTTTGGAAAAGGAGAGGTTTTAGTAAGGAAAAATAGAAAAACTAACATGTTTTAGTTAAAAAAGGTAATTACCCGTGATATATTTAGTTAAAAAAGGTAATTGGTTATAAATAGGTAATATTATTTTTTAATAATATATTTCTATAAATAAATAAGGTTCATTAAGTAAAAACATTAAGTACGGTTAATTAAGGGCAATTAAGTAAAATCACAATGTACCATACCGACCAACAAAAGTAAGGTTAATTAAGTAAAATCACAACGTACCATACCGACCAACCAAACTTTTAATGTTTCGTCTATTATATAATAGTATTGATTTATAAAATATAATAAAATTTAATTAAAAGGTAATGTGTTTGAATTATGAAATATTAATGATTGAAATATATTATTAGTTATATACTATTATACTAGCTTAGAACCCGTGTGATGCCCGGATTGTTATTAATAATTATTATTTTTATTATTTATGTTTTAATATTCTATTAATTTGCATTTGCTAAACAAAATAAGTAGACGTGTTCAACTTTTTTAAATAATTAAAAGTATTAAAATAGATTTTAAAATAAATTAATAACTGTTTGTCCGTGATATTTTT
Source organism: Heracleum sosnowskyi (assembly GCA_030848705.1). Classification (NCBI taxonomy): domain Eukaryota; kingdom Viridiplantae; phylum Streptophyta; class Magnoliopsida; order Apiales; family Apiaceae; genus Heracleum; species Heracleum sosnowskyi. Next base: position 58,295,272 of record CM061245.1, on the reverse strand, counting down.
GGAAAAGGAGAGGTCTTAGTAAAGAAAAATAGAAAAAATAACGTGTTTTAGCTGAAAAGATAAGTGCCCGTAATAAAAAAAAAGTAAATAGGTTTCAAAATAAATAAGTAAGGATTTGCCCGAGATATTTTTGGAAAATGAGAGATTTTAGTAAGGAAAAATAGAAAGAGTAACATGTTTTAGTTAAAAAAGGTAATTGCCCGTGATTTTTTTTAGAAAAAGAGAGGACTTTGTTAGAAAGAATAGAAAAAATAATGTATTTTAGCTGAAAAGGTAGTTGGTTATAAAAATGTTATTATTTAATAATAATTTTTTTAGAAAATAAAAAAATAGAAAAAGTAACACGTTTTAGCTAAAAAAGTGCTCATAATTAAAAATATTAAAATAGATTTTAAAATAAATAAATAAAGGGTTGCCGTGATATTTTTGAAAAATGAGGGGTTTTAGTAAGAAAAAATAAAAAGAGTAACATGTTTTTGTTAAAAAAAATAATCGCCCATGTTTTTTTAGAAAAATAGAGGATTTTGTTAGAAAAAAAATAAAAAAAGATAATGTATTTTAACTGAAAAGGTAATTGATTATAAATAATGTTATTATTTAGTGATAGTTTTTTTTAAAAATAAGTAAGTGTAATTAAGTAAAATCACAAGTACCGACCGTTCGTTCGTCCGACTACCAAACTTTTAATGTTTCGTATTTAATAATATAGCTTAAAACCCTTGCGATGCACATATTATTTTTAATAATTGTTAATTTTATTATTTATATTTTATATTTTATTAATTATATTTATTAAAAAAATAAGTAGGCGTGACATTTTTAAATAATTAAAAATATTAAAATAAATAAGTAACGGTCTGCCCGTGATATTTTGGAAAAAAGGGGCTTTAGTAAAAAATATAGAAAGTAACATGTTTTCGTTGAATTTTAAAATATAAAAGTAATGATTTGCCTGTGATTAATAATTATAATATTATTATTTTATTTTATTAAATAGAACTATTCGTGATATTTTTGGAAAATAAGAGGTTTTATTTAGGAAAAATAGAAAAGTAGAAATTTTAGTTAGAAAATATAAAAAAGAATATACAATTTGGCTAAAAGTGGTAATAGGTTAGTTATTAGCAATTATAAACTTATTATGTTATTTTATTAAATGAAACTATCTGCGATATTTTTGGAAAATGAGATGTTTTGGTTAGAAAAAATAGAAAAGATATTCTATATAATAATTTTAATATGTTATCTAACGGTTCTCATTGATTTGATCAGAGATATCTAACGGCTATGAATGGAGTGACCAAACTACAAAAACTTTCATGACCAAACTACAAATAAATTTTAGTTAGAAAATATAAAAAAGAATATACAATTTGGCTAAAAGTGGTAATAGGTTAGTTATTAGCAATTATAACCTTATTATGTTATTTTATTAAATGAAACTGTCTGCGATTGAAAGGCATATGTCTAGGCCTATTTGTAAACACCGAGGATCCTACTCAACTTTAATTAAGATGTAATAAGTAATAAATAATAAAAATCAAATGTCATAGGAATCTCAGAAGATTATATCTGTCAAAGAATGAAGATTAAAGTCATCTACAGACTTGAAGTTATTCTACATTGAAAGAAGTTCAATTTATTGTTCAAGCCTCAGTGAAGTATTCAAGGAAGTGGAACTATTTAAAAGTGACAGAGATTTCAGAAGTGTGACGGGAAAAAGTACAGGTTACAGTCCTTTGTTTAAATAGAAGGAGAAAAGAATCACAGCTTAAAGTCAAGTATGAAGAACAACCATTAAAGTTAGTCGCTCATGAACCAGACAGTACATGGAGTGTCAACGTCAGTCAGTGGAAGTTCGTCATCAATTTTAGTGGTTCTAAGAATTAGTTTAATTCTCTTTTAATATTATTCTATAAGATAATTAATTTAATCTATGAATTAATTCTTTCAGAATTAATTCATATATTAAATTAATCAATCTAGATCCTAAGTAATTTTATGTATAAATTAATTCTCAAGAATTAATTTATTTATGGAATTATTTAACTCAATAATTTAATTTATTTAATCTGTGAATTAATTCTAAAAGAATTAATTCATTTATTAAATCAATTAAAAGTAGAATAAATTAAATCAGTTTTATTTCTACTAGTAGTACTGACCATTTTATAGTAGTAGTACTATCTGTATTAGTACTACCGATAGTACTACCAATACAAATGGTTAGTACTACCGATAGTACTATTAACTTTAATAGATAGTACTGCTAGTAGAAATGCACAGAATTGGTTTGGCGCGTGGGAAGTATTCTGTTGACTTGTTTAAATACATGTTTGATCAAACAAGTGACAGTATCACTTAACATTTTCAAGACAGAAAGAAAAACAGCTTCTCATTCATTTCTTCTGCCATTTTACTCCGAGCCGACTGCAAAGCTTCATTAATTCTTGTAATAAATTCTAGCCAGCAAAGTTACATTCAATCAACTAGAATTCAATTACTTGTACTGCTTTGACAATCTAGCGGATCATAATCCCTAGAATTACTATCGAACTACTTTTTAGTATTCGATCATTTTATTACAAATATAGATAAATTCATGTCGAATTTATTCTAGATTTGTTTTAACAAGAACCTTGTAATCTGTACACTGATTTGTAACACCCTTCACGTTCAATAGAGTTTTATTTAACTTGAATCTTGTTTCATTTTATTCCACATTAAATTTGGTATTGTAATTGTTAAATTCAACAATACAAATTTGGTTAAACGGTACTGTTTGTATTCAACCCCCCTTCTACAAACATATCAGGACCTAACAATTGGCATCAGAGCCTTTTGATTGATATACAAATCAAAGATCCAATTATTTTGAGATTTTTTTCTTAAACTCTGAAATTTTAATTATTCCTAAAAATCTCAAAAGATGTCTACTACACAGAAGGTTGGTACAGTAAAGATTCCCATGTTCAGCAGGGAGCATTATTCAATGTGGAAGAAAAAAATGCTTCTATTTTGTTAAATATAATTGCTGACGTTTGCTCATCAGTCTTTAAGTACCAGGTACATATCAGAGTTTATCAGAAGCCAGTCAGAGTTTATTAAAGTCTGACGAGGTAAAGAGTTTATTAACTGTCGGTGCTATAATGAAGATTCTAGAAGCAATATATCTTGAAGATGGAAAGAAGCAAGATATATTGAGACAGTTAAGGAAACGGAACAGAAGACAGAAGCAATCCTAATTTGATATAATCTGTATAGCTGATTTATAGGAGTATCAATTAGAGATTGATTATGTAACTGTGTAATATATAAACACAGATAGGTTAACCCTAAAAGGGATGCGAACATAGAATTATTATTCTTGTAACCTAGCAGCTCTCTGTGATTCATTGACATCACTGAGAGAAGAGTTATTTATATAATTCAGTTTTTGATTCATAAACAGTGTTCTTAATTATTATTATCATACTTATCTTGATTATATATTGTGTATTTGGCCTAACAATTGGTATCAGAGACAAGGCTGATTAATATATACAGTTTTACGATTCAAACACAAGTATAATCATGGCTGACAACTCTCAGGAAGGTACTAATGCAGGTTCTAATGCTCAGAAGGTTCAACCTACTTCTGTGAGTAGATATGAGACTATAAGGGTTCCAATACTCAGACCAGTTGAATATCCAATTTGGAAGGTGAAGATGACCATGTTTCTGGAAGCCACAGATCCAGAATACCTTGACAGAATCAACAATGGTCCTCATATGCCAACTAAATTGTCTCCTGTTATTGGTGATGAAGAGTAGAAACTGATCCCAAAGGAAAAGAAGGATTTGACTCCTGAAGACATCTCATCAATTGCTAAGGATGCAAAGGTTAGACATCTTCTTCACAGTGTCTTAGATAATGTTATGTCTAACAGAGTAATTGGCTGCAAAACTGCCAAAGAGATATGGGATGCTTTAGAAGTCAGATGCCAAGGAACAGGTGCTATTAAGAAGAATAGGAGGACCATACTAACACAGGAGTATGAACACTTTGATTCAAGATCTGGTGAAACTTTAACTGAGACTTATGACAGATTTTGTAAACTGTTAAATGATCTATCTCTAGTTGATAAAGAATATGATATTGAAGAGTCTAATCTCAAGTTTCTGTTATCTCTACCTGAAAAGTGGGATTTAAAGGCAACCACAATAAGAGATAATTATGAACTTGCTGATACAGAACTTGATGAAATCTATGGATTGTTGAAAACTCATGAACTGGAGATAGAACAAAGGAATAGAAGAATGAGTAAGAAGACAAAATCTGTTGCTCTCAAAGTTGAAGAGAAGCCCGTCAAGAAGGAACTTTCAAGAAAGAAAGCCAAAGGAAAGGCTTTAGTCATCAAATCTGAAAGTGAGTCATCAAACTCTGATGATGGCTCAAATACTGATGATGAAGCTTCTGATTCTGAGGATGATGAAGAAGAGATGATGAAGATGGCTGCTTTAATGGTGAAGACTTTCAAGAAGATGGGATTCAAGAACTTCAAGAAAGGAAAGGGATTCTCAAGGAAAGATTCAAACTCTGATAAGAGAAATTTTAGAAAGTCTGATGGAGGATATACCAAGTCTGGAAAGAAAGACAAGTCTGAAATCCAGTGCTACAAGTGTAAAGAGATGGGTCATTATGCTCCAGAGTGCAAGAAAGGAAAATCTGAGAAAGCACTCATCACTAAAGGCAAGGACTGGGCAGACACTTCAGACTCAGATGAGGGAGTCAATTATGCTCTTATGGCTACTGTTAAAGATGAAGCTGAATCATCTGAAAACAAGGTACCTCTAACAACTTATGCTTATGACACTGATAATATATCTGAGTTAAGAATTTATCTTAAAAGCATACATGTTAGTTATAGGGATCAGACTTTAGAGAATGAAAGAATAAAATCTGAGAATCTAGGTCTTAAAGAAAGGAATAAATTTCTTGAAGAGAAGCTTGTTAACATGCAACAAGTTCAAAAAGAGAGAGATGATGCTGTTTATGTTGAACAGGAATTGCTTAAAAGATATAGGCAAATAGAGTCTGAGTTGGAAAAAGAAAGAAAAGTGATTAAAACCTGGACTAATTCTGGTAGAGACACACATCAGGTTTTTCAGACAGATACTGTAGGTTTAGGTTACAATGAGGAAGATGAACTTAGGTTTCAAGATAAAGTAAAAGTGAAGCCACAACTTAAACCTATGCTATTTGTTCCTGAAAACAGTAAGTTAAAGTCTGTTGTTGTGAAGGAAGCTGTTATGGAACCAGTTGAAACTTGTGAAGAACAAGTTAATGTTGATTCAATAACAGAGAATGAGATTGAGCTAGAAGCTGTTAAAGAACCAGTAAAAATCTGTGATAAACAGGTTAATGTTGGTTTAATGACAGAGAAACAATTTAAACATAAGCTCAAAGAGGTAAAGTCTGTTAACAAACAGAAAATGTTTAAGAGGAATAGGAATGGAAAAGTAGGCATTAATAAAAGAAATGATTATCTGCCTAATTCAGCTGCTCCTAGAAAAACATGTCATAATTGTGGTAGTACTAACCATCTTGCCAGGTTTTGCAATAAGAACAAAGATATTAACTCTTTACCCTCAAAATCTGGAGTGAAGAATGATTATGTTAGGGTTAGACCACAGACTTTATGCACACACTGTGGGAGCACTTGGCATTCCATTTATACTTGCAAGAGTTATCATGCTATTTATCACAACTATTATGAGCTAAAACCCAACTTGAAATGGGTTAAAGCAAACTCTGCAAGTGTAAAGTCTGACAATGTTAGTTTAAACTCTGTTGATAGTGATTCCGCTGCAAAAGCTAACACTGTTAAGAAAGCCAAAGGATCCAAGCAAGTCTGGGTCCTTAAAACTAACACTTAGTGTTTGTTTGTGATTGCAGGGTATAAAAGAGAGCACACTTATCTTGGACAGTGGATGCTCAGGACATATGACAGAAAATAAAGCCCTGCTATCAGACTTTGAGGAGAAAGCTGGCCCAAAAGTTTCCTATGGAGATGGCAACATAGGACGTACTCTGGGATATGGCAATATCAATCTTGGAAGTGTCATCATCAAGAATGTAGCTCTAGTCTCAGGACTCAAGCATGATCTGCTTTCTGTGAGTCAAATCTGTGACAGAGGATACCATGTAGATTTTCATTCTGAACATTGTGAAGTGATCAGCAAATCTACAGGAAAAGTTGTTCTAGTTGGACACAGGCACAATAACATCTATGAAGCAAGTTTGGTAACAAACTCTGAAGGAAAAACTGTGTGTCTATCTGCAAGAATGTCAAATGAAGAGAGTTGGAAATGGCATAAGAAGCTCTCTCATCTAAACTTGAACAACATCAATGAACTTATTCGAAAAGATCTTGTAAGGGGACTTCCAAAGTCAATACTCAGCTTAGATGGTCTGTGTGATTCTTGTCAAAAGGCCAAGCAAAGGAAGTCATCTTTCAAGAGTAAGTCTGAATCTTCAGTTGTGGATCCTTATCATCTTCTTCATGTTGATCTATTTGGTCCAGTCAATATAATGTCTCTTGGCAGAAAGAAATATGCTCTAGTCATTGTTGATGAGTACACTAGGTACACTTGGGTGTATTTCTTAGCAAAGAAGGATGAAACTGCTTTAACTCTGATGGATCATGTAAAGCTACTGGACAAAGGATCACAGTATAAAGTGAAAATTATCAGGAGTGATAATGGTACTGAATTCAGAAATGCAATAATGGAAGAATTTTGCAAAGAAAGAGGAGTGAAGCAAGAATTTTCTGCACCAGGGACTCCACAGAAAAATGGTGTAGTTGAGAGAAAGAACAGAACCTTAATCGAAGCTGCCAGAACAATGCTTGATGAAGCAAAGTTGCCAACTTATTTCTGGGCAGAAGCTGTTCAAACTGCTTGTTTTACTCAGAATGCTACACTGATCAACAAGCATGGAAAAACACCATATGAGATGGTGAAGAATAAGAAGCCAAATTTGAAGTATTTTCATATATTTGGATGCAAGTGTTTTGTATTGAAAACTCATCCTGAACAGTTGACCAAGTTTGACTTAAAAGCTGATGAAGGAATTTTTGTTGGATACCCATTGTCAACAAAGGCATTCAGAGTCTACAATCTGAGAACTAAAGTGATCATGGAATCTATACATGTGTCATTTGATGACAAGAAAATAACTGGAATAGAAGATGAAGAATATCATGATCAACTTCACTTTGAAAATGAAGATCTAAACTCTGATGATGTAAACTCTGATGAAGCAAATCCAACAAACTCTGTCGAAGCATACTCTGATCCTCTACTGGTAAACACTGAAGAATTATTTCAGACAGAACAAAATAGAGAACCAGTCGAGGGGGAGCGTGAAGAAACTTCAGAAAATTCTCAAAATGAAGACTCAAATTCTGAAAGAGAGTCAAATGAAGAATCAAACAGAAACTCTGAGTCAAACTCTGAAAGTTCAAATACTGAACAGTCCAATTCAGGGGGAGCCTCAGAGAATGCATATGGTCAAGAAAATCAGGAAAGCATGGATCAAGGGGGAGGATCTAATAATGTTAATAGAAGCCAATTACCAACAACAAGAAGGTGGACACAGGCTCATACACCTGACTTGATAATTGGAGATCCAGAAGCTAGTGTAAGAACTAGAAGTGCTACAAATAATGAATGTCTGTTTCATGCATTCTTATCTCAAACAGAACCCAAGAAAGTGGAAGAAGCTCTTCAAGATGCTAACTGGATTACAGCAATGCAAGAGGAGTTAAATGAATTTGAGAGGAATGAAGTATGGACACTTGTACCAAGACCAAAGAAAAGATCTATTGTTGGTACAAAGTGGGTTTTCAGAAACAAAACAGATAGTGATGGAGTGATTACAAGGAATAAGGCTAGACTTGTGGCAAAAGGCTATTCTCAACAGGAAGGAATTGACTATGATGAAACCTTTGCTCCAGTTGCAAGATTGGAGGCAATAAGGATTTTTCTGGCTTATGCTGCACACAAAAAGTTTAAAGTCTTTCAGATGGATGTGAAAAGTGCGTTTCTCAATGGGAAACTTGAAGAAGAAGTGTTTGTTGAACAACCACCAGGGTTTGTAGATCCCAAACATCCAGATTATGTCTACAGGCTTGATAAGGCATTATATGGACTAAAGCAAGCACCTAGAGCATGGTATGAAACTCTGGCTCAATTTCTTTTAGAAAGTGGGTTCACTAGAGGTACAATTGACAAGACCTTGTTCTATTTCAATACTGGTGATGATTTGCTGTTAGTGCAAATCTATGTGGATGACATAATTTTTGGATCTACAAATGACAAACTCTGTAAGAAATTTGCAAAGCTTGTGTAGTCAAGATATCAAATGAGCATGATGGGAGAGCTTAGTTACTTTCTAGGCTTACAGGTCAAGCAAACAGATGATGGTATTTTTATCAATCAAGCAAAATATACCAGAAATCTTCTCAAGAAATTTGGAATGCTTGATAGTTCATCTGCTACAACTCCCATGGCTACTGCAACAAAGCTAGACAAAGACACAGGAGCCTCAGTAGATATGACAAACTATAGAGGAATGATAGGGTCTCTTCTTTATCTCACAGCAAGTAGACCAGATATCATGTATGCAACATGTCTTTGTGCAATATTTCAAGCAGACCCCAGAGAGCCACATCTAACAGCTGTGAAGAGGATTTTCAAATATCTCAAAGGAACCATAACTCTTGGGTTGTGGTACCCTAGAGAATCAGAGTTTAATTTAATTGGTTACTCTGATGCAGATTTTGCAGGCTGTAAGATAGACAGAAAAAGCACAAGTGGAAGTTGTCAATTTTTAGGTGACAAATTAGTTTCTTGGTATAGTAAGAAACTCTGTCGGGTCAAGTCTGATGTTAAACTCTGATTATGATTTTTGTCTGAAACACATGGACCGATGAAGAAAAATGTATGAAGCATGATTTTCAGTAAGTAATCATGAATCCTTCTAAGTATTATAAATTCTGATTACAAAATGTACAGAAATTTTACACAGCATGATACTGTCTGTATATTTATAGCATCTCTTAGTTTATTGATTCTATATACTGAGTTTGTATTAGCTGTTTGAATTTTCTCTCATAAATTAATTGTATTAAACTGATGAAAAGTCTAAACTCTGATTATTAATTGCAAATAATTCACCCTCGAATCAAAAGATGCCAAAAAGAGCACAAATTCCTTTGAGATCATGTTGTGCCTAGGAAGATCCAAGAACTTATTGTATGAAATAAGGGCTAAAATCTTTGATTTTTGGTGACTAGTGTCAACCACTGATTACTGGGAAAAAAAAAAATCTATATATATATATATAAAGGGGGTGAAAAATAAAAGATATATCCAAATGAAAGGATATCAGTATACAGAGTTTAGATATAAAAATCAGATTTTATGTTATACATGAGAGTTTAGGCAACCAGTTTTTACTACTTTAGTTCGTGGATTTTATGCACTTTGAGATGGTATAAATATTCATATTCAGTAAACTCTGCTAATTCACACACAAATACTCACATCTGTACAGTTTGTGAAAAGAGTTTGTTTCTAAAGGAGGAGGATTGGTAAACACTGATGAATTATGTACTCTACGCCGAGGTAATTTAATTTTAATCTCTGGTGATTAAAATAAATTTTGTTGGTTTTAGACATATTATAATTTTGAGAAAAAGACATTTGTTTTGAAAATTTAAAAAGAGTATGATTGGACAGTTGATCAAGAATGTTTTAAACAGAGGAGAGAGGTTAATTTCCTAGAAAAGTGTACAGGCGGTAATTATTGCTGTTTTTACTGCGCATGTGCATTGGAAACTGTCAATTACTTGCTGTCAGTCATTACATGTGTGCCACGTGTCCCACTCACATAATTAAAGGAGTAAGACAGTTGTGTATTAATGATTAAAAACTGTTCAGTTTTTAATTTTGAATTTCATATTTATACAATACACACACATACGTCTAAACCTTTCACATCTTACTTCAATTTACACACACACATATTCACAAACACTTCCCTGCTCACAAACTCTTACGAAGCTTTTGCATCAATTTCTTTGATTTCTTTCAAATCTTTCTAATGGCAACCTCTATGTTTAACTCTGTTGGATTAGATTTTGTCCCAAATAACTATGCAGCACCTCTTAGCAATGAGAACGCACAGGAGGCGTTTCATTTACTGCAGAATTTCCTTGCTCAATTGGAAATTGGGCGTGCTTTGGTGGAGCCTGGAAAGCTTTAGGGATCTCAGATCAAAGCTTTCTGGGAGACTGGTGTCTATGATGACGGTGGTGATTCTGGAACTCCGTCGATTGTGTTTGAGTTTCAAGAGACAGAGTATGTCATTACTCCAGGAACTGTTTGTGAAGCAATGAGCTTTGCAGAGTCTGACGCGTACACCATTGCTGTTGGTGATACTGATCTTCAACGAATGATGCAAGCCATTGGATACACTGGGTCTTTAGCAAAGATTGGTCAATTGAAGCGTCCATTCTTAAGAAAGGAGTGGAGTTTTTTCTTCGATTGCATTACCAGAACTTTCGGAAAGAAGTGCACCAACTGGGATGCAATACCGACTGATAGTCTGCAAATCGGGTACTCTTTACTTTATGGTACTCACTTTGATTTTGCAAGATTAGTTTTGACTAATTTGGGTGAGAAAATGACTGAAAACAGGAGGGTAGTTTACTTTGCTCGTTTTTGTCAGATTTTATTCTCTGTTTGTGTTACTGGGGTAGATCTAAATGATAATGATATTATTCCTTGTTTTAAACTGCACAAAAGAGTATTCTCTGATCTTATTAACAAGGATGTCAGGAAAGGTAATGTAGGTGATTTCTTGTTACCTGAGTTGATTCAACAGTTTTTGATCAATTCTACACAAACACAATCTGAACCTCAACCACAAACACAATCTGAACCACAGCCCGAACCTCTAATTACTGTTCTTCCAACTCAACCAAAATCTAGTGGTAGGACTAAACATATGGGTTCTAAGCCAGCTAGGATTTCTAAAACATCTGCTGATGTTGGGGTGTCAACCTCTATTGGACCTTCAAGGAAGAAAAGAAGGGCAAATAGACCATCTTTTGATGTTGCAGATGAGACTTCACATCAGAAAAGAAGAAAGTTAGTGGCTGACTATCTTTTTGAAGAGCTGGATGTTTCTGAACCTGACATTGTTGAAAATATTGATGCTACAAATGTTGAAGCTCCTGAAGTTCTTGTTCAGGAGGATGCTGAAAATGTTGAAGCAGCCTCTGTGCCTGACTTGGCAAATGCTGATATAGAGGCTGATTTTGCTCAAGAAGTTTTCTTTGATGATTTTGATGTCAATGTTGAAGCACATCCTGTTGTCAGTGTTTGTGACACTGAGGATGTGGCAGCTGATCAGGCCACTCGGGTACTTGAAGAGTCAATGGCAACTCATACAGAGATTCTCTCTGTCACCAATCAAATTCCTGAATTGGGTGAAGAGGTTGATCAGGCAGCAAAATCTGTCTCTTCTGAGCAGATTGTTGACAATGCTGAGAAGCAAATTGTAGTAGAAGAAGCTGTTCCAGCAGTAGAAGAAGATGCTGAGAAAAATGAAGCTGCAGCAGAGAATGTTGAAATTACTGCAGAGAATGTTGAAGAAGCTGCAGAAAATGTTATTGTAAACTCTGATCTTCATGAGGGAGCACAAGATGATGCTGAAGAAGATGTTCCTGATTCTTCTAATGCTGATTCTTCTGCAAACTCTGTTGACAATTCTCAAAGAATTTCTGCTCAACGCGCTACAGATGCTCATTTCCAGGATATGTATTTCTCCAATTGGTCAAGCAGAGAAACTATCTTTTCTGATGAAAGAGCTGCTGATTTTGTGACCAAGTCTTCAAAGGAGATTCAAAATCCTGAACTTTTAACTCATCTCAAAGCTACAATAGTCCAAGTCAAATCATTAAATAATCGTTTTGATGGTACTGACAAGGTTATTGATGGTCTAAGGAATGACATAGCTGCAAGGGAACTTACACTGCAAAAGGATAAATCTCTTTGTGTAAAGAACAGATGGCTTTTAACTCCAGATTGTCAAAAGTTGAAGAGAATCAAGCTGTAATGTCAAATAAGCTGGATGCAATTGCTAATTCCTTGGAACTGCTCACATCAGTATTGATTTCTGATGATGTCAAAAAGGGGGAGAGAGTATCTAAAGACAAATGCAAGAGCTCTCAAACTCTGACTCGGAAGGATGATACCACTGATGGTGGTGCAAAAGATAAAGAACAAAGGAAAAAGAATGTTCAAGAGCAAGGGAGGAGGTCAAACTCTGATGCTCAGGCTAATGCTGGAAAAGGAATAAACACTGGAGGGCAGTCTTCTTCAAGAGTAAGAAGTTTACTTCTTTCTTCTCAATCTCCAATTACTGATGAAGAAGTTGCAACTCAGTTGTTTCTAGCTGAGCATGGTCAAGATGCTACTGTTGAAGATATTCAAGCAGAAGAACAAATGCTAGCAGAAGAACATAAGAAGAAAGTTGTTTCTGGAACTTATAAGAAGAAATCAGTAAAGGCTCCTAGAAAGAAAGAAACTGGAATTTCTATTAAAGAAAATACTCAACAGAGTATACAATACACCAGGAGGCCTGTAATTGCAAATACTGATAAAGGAAAGGGTATACTGGAAGAAGAAGGCCTAAGAAGAATTATTCAACCTCTGACGTTGCTCAAGTTGAATCAAATATAAGTAAATCAACCTCTGACGTTGCTCATGTTGATGTTTCTACTAAAGTTATGACAACCTCTGACAAAGCTCAAGTTGTACAAACTCAGCTAGTTCCACAACTCAAAGGTTTCTTAAGACCTACACTTTCTGAAACTCTGACACTTCAACCTGTGGACTTTTCTCAAACCAGGACTGTACTTGGAAAAGAATCTTTTGATAAGTCTGGTTTAGGTTCACATAGGGAGAAGAGAATAAACAACAGATCTTTAGATCAAACTTCACTGGCAGAAGCTGGTATTGGGGTATCTCAAGAGAGCCTTGATAAACTGGAATCTGTTCAGATGGTCTATCACAGGGGTTTGAAGAAAGAGGTTCTGTTATACTTCATGTCTGATGGAAGAGTATAGAGAGTAGGAGAAGCTGATATTCAATTGAAGCTATGGGAAGAGCTTGAGTATGTTTTATACCTTCTCAAAATCAAAAACAAAAGTACTCATGATGCTGCTCTTGTCATAAAAGACAGAATGATGAAATCTAAAGTGCTTCTTGGAGGTGGTGTTTCTAGTGCATACATTCCTAAGTACAGAGATGCTTATGGAAAGATTGTTGAGATGAAAAGAAATAGTGCCAAGTTCAAGACAACACTGGGTATCAAAGTCTTGGAATTCAATTTGGAGTCAGACAAATCATATTATATAAGACTCGGAAATGAAATGAGGAAAAACAGTATTTATTCTCTGAGGGCTGCCATATATCAAACTGGTGAAGGAGATCCAGAGTATAAAGAACTGAAGGAGATTATGATTGCTGAACTGGAAAGAGCTGAGAGAAGATTACTTACGGACTATCTCAGGACAGTGCCTGATATTCAAGAAATCAAATAAAGTCTGACTGTAAGTTTTTAAGTTTTCTGTTCTAAGTTAAAGTTAAACTCTGTTATATTTTAAACACTGCATTTGTTATATGTTTTGACATCATCAATTATCTTTTTAACTTGTACATTTTAGTATGAACAAGTTGGGGGAGATTGTTAAATATAATTGCTGACGTTTGCTCATCAGTGTTTAAGTACCAGGTACATATCAGAGTTTATCAGAAGCCAGTCAGAGTTTATTAAAGTCTGACGAGGTAAAGAGTTTATTAACTGTCGGTGCTATAATGAAGATTCTAGAAGCAATATATCTTGAAGATGGAAAGAAGCAAGATATATTGAGACAGTTAAGGAAACGGAACAGAAGACAGAAGCAATCCTAATTTGATATAATCTGTATAGCTAATTTATAGGAGTATCAATTAGAGATTGATTATGTAACTGTGTAATATATAAACACAGATAGGTTAACCCTAAAAGGGATGCGAACATAGAATTATTATTCTTGTAACCTAGAAGCTCTCTGTGATTCATTAACATCACTGAGAGAAGAGTTATTTATATAATTCAGTTTTTGATTCATAAACAGTGTTCTTAATTATTATTATCATACTTATCTTGATTATATATTGTGTATTTGGCCTAACATATTTCTTAAAGTTGCTAATCCTAAATACTTTGATGTGCTGAAGAATGGTCCCAAAGTCCCTATGATTATTGAGGGAGAACTTATAGAGAATCAGATTGTTACTAGGGCTGCTAGGATGTACCCTAAGGATCCCAAGGATTTCACTCCTGGTGAAAAAGAGGATGTTACCTTGGATGCCTGTCTTCAGTTGATCCTTGTTGATTGTCTTGATCCTATCATGCATAATCATGTCCTAAACTGTGATACTGCCAAACACATTTGGGAAACCATAGAGATAATCAATGAGGGGACAGAGGAAGTTAGAGAGAATAAGCTGGAAATTCTCACCTCTCAATATGAGCATTTCAGATCAAACCCTGGTGAAGGTATCTCTGAGGTTTTTGAGAGATACAACAAATTAATCAATGATCTGAATCTTAATGGGAAGCGCTACACTATCAAGGAAATTAACAAGAAGTTCCTACTTACATTTCCACGTCATTTGGAGCACAGAATATCTGCCATTAGAGAAGCAAGAGATCTGGGAGAGATTGCTTTGGAAAAACTGTATGGTGTTCTGAAGACCTATGAGCTGGAGCAGATTCAACAGGATGAGTTATATGGAACTGGGAGGATAATTAGTACTTCTACTGCATTGGCCGTTGAAGTCCCACGGAAACTGGAAGTGAAGGCTGTTCAACCTTCCAGTTCTAACATGAATGTTATTGATGCTGAATATGGATTAACATCCATTGATCAATCTGGTGGTGACTTCTATTCTTTAGAGGAACTTGATCAGCTGGAGGATGGTGATTTGGCTTTGATAGTCAGGAAGTTTGGGAAGTTCAGATTCAAGAGGAATCCCAATCTTAAGTTCAGGCCCAGATTTCAGAGAGGTGGATCTTCCTCTTCAAGTAGCACAAGGGGTGGCTACAAAACTAGAACTGTGGATAGGAGCACAATCAGATGCTACAATTGCAATGAGTTGGGTCACTTTGCTACTGAATGCAGAAAACCAAAGCAAGTGACAAGAAACACATTTGATTCTAGCAAGAAGAACAAGATTGGGAAAGCCTATGTTGCTGAAGGTAAGAGTTGGGATGACACTGACAGTGATGAAGAAGCAGGTGAGATTGGGAACCTTGCTTTAATGGCTAAAGAGGAAAGCACTTCATCTAGATACATGTCAGAGGTAAAGTTTACTGATACTGAAATGATTCGTCATCTTGGTGGTACCTTAGATTGTGCACGCATTGAAAATGATAGAATAATTCTTTTAAACACAAATCTTGAAAATGAGATAAAAGAATTAAAACTAGTGCATGTTAATCAGGATGAACTTACTGAAAAATAGCATTTCTTGAGAATAGGGTTAAATGTTATATTCAACTGGAAACCATTCTCAAGGAAGAGAATAGTGAGCTTAAGACTAAAGCTAATGCCTATTACAACTCTGGTAAGACGGCTAAAGAGATTCTCAATAAACAAGCTATTGGTAATCATGTCAGTATAGGTTATGATTATAATGAGGCTATTGGATTGCTTGGCATTAATTCCCCTTGTAGAGTCAGTACTGAAGGAAGGGGTATTCCATATGTGCTTAAGGGTATTGAAACACCCTTCTGTAAAGAATCTGAGGCAGATCCTCTAAATGAATACTCTATCATTATTACTGAGGAGATTCGTGAAGAAGATATTGCTTTGGAAGTTGCACAGTCCAAAAAATGTATATCTGATATTCCAGTCAAAGTTGCTACAACTAAAAAGACTAAATCAGATATCCATAAGTTGGATCAAAACAACTGTAGAACTAACATGCCTGCTGTTAATTCTTCTCATAAAGCATGTGGTGTGATTAATTGCATGTCTTGTGCTTTCAATGTTATGTATGCTTATTTTAATAGTAAGCATGTATCTAATGATAAGACTGCTCCACGTCAACATGTTAATAATAAGAAGCATGTTAAAGCTAAGACTACTAGTCCTCCTAAGACTAGAGTGGATTCATTTATCCCTAAGACTACTCAGAAATGTGTTAAGGCTGGCTATAAATGGAAACGCTCTTTTGTGAAAGAGGTTGAAGTAGTTTTAGTTAAAAATGTTGTTTTGCCTGACAAAGGCCAGTTCTTTAAGTATGCCGGACCCAATCAAGTGTGGGTTCCGAGGAAGGACTAATCAATCTGATATTGAAGGGAGTTAAACAGGTAAACCGTGTTATGTGGATTCTTGACAGTGGCTGTTCAAGGCATATGACCGGAGATAGAGCCCTGCTATCAGATTTGGTTGAGAAAGCTGGCCCAGTAGTTACCTTTGGAGATAACAGCAAGGGTATTACGAAAGGATATGGTTGTTTGAAGTACGGATATGTTATCATTGAAGATGTATCATTTGTGAAAGGTCTTAAGTTCAATCTTCTCAGCATCAGTCATTTCTGTGACAGAGGATATGCTGTTTCCTTTGAAAGAGAGAAGTGTCAGATCCTTCACAAGAAGAATGGAAAGCCTGCTCTTCAAGGAGTAAGGAAAGGTGACTTGTTCATAGCTGATCTGAACTCTGGATCCAAAGATGAAGTTAATTGTTTTTATGCTAAAGCTTCATCAGATGATAGTTGGCTATGGCACAAGAAGATGTCTCACCTTAACTTCAAAACCATGAACTCTTTAGTCAAAAGGGAATTGGTTAGAGGTTTGCCTCAGATGGAATTTACACAGGAAGGACTGTGTGAGGCATGTCAGAAAGGAAAGTCAAAGAAAGCTTCTCACAAGGGCACTGACACATCATCAATAACTGAACCACTTCAGCTACTGCACATGGATTTGTTTGGTCCAGTTAATGTGATGTCCATGTCAAAGAAACAATATGCACTTGTGATTGTTGATGACTATTCAAAATATACATGGGTTTTATTCATACATTCCAAGGATGAGACCCCACACCTGGTGATTGACCATATAAAGTTGATTGAGCTGGATTCTAGATTCCCTGTTAGAGCCATAAGGTCAGATAATGGTACTGAATTCAAGAATGCAATTCTAAATGACTTTTGTGCTGATAAAGGAATAACAAGACAATATTCTGCCCCTAGAACTCCTCAACAAAATGGAGTAGTGGAAAGAAAGAATCGTACATTGATTGAAGCTGCTAGGACTATGTTAAGTGAGTCCAAACTTCCAACGTACTTTTGGGCTGAAGCAGTAAATACAGCTTGTTATACTCAGAATCGAACTTTAATCAACAAGGACTTAATGAAGACTCCTTATGAGATCATGAACAACAAGAAACCAATTGTCAAGTACTTTCATGTATTTGGAGCAAAATGCTTTGTGCTTATAGATGACAATATGAAACGTGGCAAGTTTGATGCAAAGGCACAAGAAGCTATTTTTGTTGGTTATTCCAGAAGATCTTATAGAGTCTACTTGGTTGGCAGTCACACAGTAAAGGAAAGTGTCAATGTTACTTTTGATGACACTAAGTTCCCTAATATCCAAAAAGAAGATTCATCTGAGAAGCTGAAGTTTGATAACTTGCCAGACTCAGAATCAGATGATGCAGCCCCACCTGAAGTTATTGCTGGTAATGATAATAACAATGATGATAATGATCATGGTGGTGGTGTTGGAAACACTGGTAACAATGGAGATACCACCAACACTGGAGAAGAATCATCAAGGCAATCAAGCAACAACTCAGGGGGAGCAAATGAAGGATCATCTAGTCACTCACAACATCAAAGTGAATTACAAGGCGAATCATCAAGATCAAATCTTCCAAGACAGACTGTATGGAATAGAGCTCATCCTTTTGAGCTGATCATTGGTGATCCAGGTGTTGGAGTTAAAACTAGAAGTGCAACTCAGAATGAATGTCATTATTCAGCATTTCTATCTGAAATGGAGCCAAAGAAAACTGAGGAAGCACTGACTGATCCAGATCGGGTGATTGCTATGCAAGATGAACTCAATCAGTTTGAACAACAGCAAGTCTGGAAGCTGGTACCCAGGCCAAAGAACAAGAAAGTAGTTGGTACAAGATGGGTATACAGGAACAAGCTAGATGAGGATGGTATTTTTACAAGGAACAAGGCAAGACTGGTTGCTCAAGGGTATTCTCAAGCTGAAGGCATTGATTATGATGAAACCTATGCACCAGTGGCTAGACTTGAGGCCATCAGGATGTTCTTAGCATTTGCAGCTTATTCCAATTTTAAAGTCTATCAAATGGATGTTAAGAGTGCATTCCTGAATGGTGAGCTAGATGAAGAAGTGTATGTGGAACAGCCCCCTGGCTTTGAAAATCAGGAGTTGCTGGACTTTGTGTACTTTCTCTTCAAGGCTATCTATGGTCTCAAACAAGCCCCAAGAAAATGGTATGACACTCTCTCTGGTTTTCTTTTAGAAAATGGTTTTCTTAGAGGTATCATAGACAAAACTCTTTTTTCAAAGAAACACAAAAGTGATATGATATTAGTCCAAGTCTATGTGGATGACATCATATTTGGGTCTACTAATGATAATCTATGTAAGAGATTTGCTGAGCTTATGCAGAGTAAGTTTGAAATGAGTATGATGGGTGAGCTGAAGTTCTTTCTTGGATTGCAAGTAAGTCAAAGGTCAAATGGTATATTTATTTGTCAATCCAAGTATCTTAAAGAACTCCTCAAGAAGTATCACATGGAGGATTCAGCATCAGCAAGGACTCCATCTTCAACAGCCATGAAACTTGGAGCTTCTGACAATTCTATCAAGGTAGATGTTACAAGCTACAGAGGTATGATTGGCTCCTTACTCTATCTTACTGCTAGTAGACCAGATATTATGTATGCTACATGCTTGTGTGCAAGGTTCCAAACGGACCCTAGAGATGTACATCTCGTTGCTGTGAAAAGAATCTTGAGATATCTTAAGGGTACACCTAATCTAGGTATCTGGTACCCTAAAGATTCTGGTTTTAATCTTGTTGGATATACAGATTCTGATTATGCAGGTAGTGTTGTGGATAGGAAGAGTACCTCTGGGAGTTGTCAATTCCTAGGAGGTAGGTTGATTTCCTGGTATAGCAAGAAACAGCAAACAGTTTCCAATTCAATAGCAGAAGCTGAATATATTGCTGTTGGAAGCTGTTGTGCTCAGATCTTATGGATTAGGAATCAATTAAAGGACTATGGCTTTGCATTAGACAAAATTCCCATTTTGTGTGATAATACAAGTGCCATAGCAATCTCCAACAACCCTGTGCAGCACTCGAGAACAAAGCACATTGATATCAGGTATCATTTTATTAGAGAGCATGTCATGAATGGAAATGTGAAGTTACACTTTGTACCCACAGAAGAACAGACTGCAGATATATTCACTAAATCTATTGACGAATCCACATTTATCAAGTTAGTTGGTAAATTGGGTATGTTAAACAGTCTTAGTGATTAACAATATCTCTGTCATGTTTGTTCTTTCAAAAATTCATTTTCTCTTGTCATTTAACTGATACTTACTGCCAATTCTCATTTAATAATACATGCTTGTAAATTTAAATAGCTCTGAATAATTTATTTTCTTTAAAAATATTTTTCTCATATTTTTTAAGTGGAGAAATGTATTTTTATTGAAAATATATTTATTTAGAATTATTTAGGTATTTTTCAGATTGTAAATATTGTTGTTTAAATTTTTCTGCAGGTTTATATTAGTGTAATGCATTTATATTATTTTCTGCATTTTTTTCTAGGATTTATGGAATTTTCTGTGAATTTTTCTAGATTTGTCCATATTTTTCTGCATTTTATTTCATTTTCTGTAAAGTTTATTTATTCTCAGCAATTTTCTTTTTATTTATTTGTGTTTTTGTTAGTATTACTAGTTTTGAACTAGTAGTACTATCGGTAGTACTATCCTTTGATAGTACTACCAGTTCTTTTTATTAGTACTGCCAGTTTTTATTATTTTTTTCTTATTAGTACTACCGTGCTTTTTGGATAGTACTACTAGCTTTTATTTTTTTATTCTTTTTGTTTTATTACTGATAGTACTACCGTTCTTTTTACCTTAGTACTATTAGTTTTATTTGTTTTTACCATAGTACTATCAGTGTATTTATATCAGTTTTTTATTGTTTATTTTTACTGAGTACTTCTACAGTTCAAGTTTTAACTTAACTGCATTTTCATTCTCTCTCGTTTATTCTTCACGAAACGAAGCTCTGTCCACTTCTTTTTCGATTTCCAGATTCGTTTCTTGCTCTTTTTAGAATCTAAAACCACTGAACAGATCTATTCAAGACCTTTAATTCGAGATCTTAAAATCAAAGTTTCTTCAAGATTTAAGTTTTTGAGTTTTTTGAATTTGAAGGGTTTTTCTCTTCGTTTTTAGTGATTAAGGAGGTGTTTTTGAGTTCTAAAAATAGCAGTGTGTGTGTTTTGTGTTAAGGATTAACATACTAAAATTTGGTAATTTTTGGAGAACTTTGAAATTTTGGATTTTTAATTAATTTTAAAATCCTTAAATTCTAATTTTTCATAATTAGTTGAATTTTTGTTTTTCTGTGTTAATTCTTAATTAGTAAATTATGGCTCAGAATTTTGAGGTTGTTAAAAACAATTATATTGGGTATTTTGATCCTTTGAAATGCCCGGTTGATCGTTTTCGACCTTGGATTCAGTTTTTAAATTCGCAGTGTTGTGTTAGTCGTGCTATATGTTTATCTGCTGATTTGAAGATTGAACCACTTAGGTTGTGTTCTAGTGCTGTAATTTCTGATGATTTGAATTCTATATCCTTCACAATTGAGCACACACAGTACACTATTACTGAGGGTTTGTTTTGTGAAGTTTTTCAACTTCCTAGGGACAACTTTAATAGGACTCCTTCTGATATTGAATTAATTCAGTTTTTCAACAGAATTCATTATCAAGGTCCTTTGGAGTTGCCCAAACTCAGTAAAGCTAATTTAGTCTGTGAATGGGATGTCTTATTTGATACTTTAGCTAAGGTTTTCAGCAATTGTACTAAAAGCAATTTTCAAAATATTCCATCTTTGTTGCAGTACATTGCTTATGCTATTGTGTTTAATGTTAGACTTAACATTGGTCATCTTATCTGGAGTCTTATAGTTAGGAGAGTATCTAATGCCAGGATTGATCATGATAGTGGTAGGAAAGTTAGGTGTTTCTATCCTAGATTTCTCACTATCTTAATCAATCATGTGCTATCTGATGCTCACAAGGAGTTGTTTTTAAATGTTGTATCTGTTCCTTCTCCTACTACTGCTAGTAAGTTCTTTCAAAGACTCCACACTTCTCTAAAATTGAACATAACACCAGTGGTTGTAAGTCCATTCATGGTACAATTCTTTAACCTTCCTACTTTTGAACCTTTTGTTCCTGATCAACAACTAGTCATTGCAGCTGGAACTTCAGAGGAACTGCCAATACAGGTAATACATCCTATCTCTGGATCATCTGGCACCTTTGATGAAACCCAAGTGGTTGATAGGACAGACCAATAGGTTGTAGAACCACAATCTCTAACACAGGCCAGAGAGCCAAACACTGTGTCTAATCCTGTAACCTCTCAACCTGAAACTGCTTCTTTAATAAGACAAAGGTCAAGTAGTGAACAAACACTGAGTGCACCCACAGCTCTGTCTCCACCTCTAAAGAAAAGAAAAACCTATAGAGAGACATCTGTAAGCCCATCCATGTCCTCCCAACAGGATATGGACTTTGAAATGGTCATTGAACAGTCTCTGGAGACATCCTATCAACAGGATGAATCTATTGAAATTCGCCATCGGGCCCTGGCAACCTGTAATGAGTCAAGCACTCTCCCATTACTCACAATGGGAGAAGACATCCAAATAGAAGAAACTCAGGACACGTTGTTAGGAGAGCACTTAGGATCTGAAACAGTGCCTACCATTGTCACGGTAGAAGTGCCTTCACAGGCATCAGAGGGAAAATCTGATTCTTTGCCACTATTAATAGAATCATTTTCTCCCCTCCCAGAGGGAACATCTCTGGCTCCCCTAAGGGATTTTTCACTCGCAGTTTTTACTGGAGAAAGTGAAAGGCAACCTGATGAGTCTGTTCCTGAAGCAATTCAGTATTCAATGTCAAATATTTTGACAGACTCAATCAGGGATCGGGATTTGCGAACTCCCATTGCACCACCACTGACCTCTCTTGAAGGGGCTAGGGTGATTTCTATTGCAGGTACTCAATCTGGTAACTTGGAAAGACAACTATTGATTAGAGATCAAAATCAAACAGAGAGTGATACACAAGCACGTGAGTTGAGTGAAACACCACTGAGAGAAATTGAAGTGAGTGCACACACTGACACAAACACTGCTTCTTTGTTAGCTCAGATAGCTGCTCTACAGAAACAACTGCAAGAAACCCAGGCTGAGAAGGACATTCTTAAAGCACAAGTGGTTGAACGGTCTTCTTCTTCCACCTCTGTAACAAATCAGCTGGGTTTGATTAAAGATGATATTGAAAGCTTGAAGATTACTCTCTTACCAAAGATCAATGTTGTTCAGCAATCTCAAGTACTTTTGGCTTCGGACGTCTCTGATCTTACAACGGCAAATGTTGATCAGTTTGCTGCCATTACTGCTCAAGTGGATTTTATTCAGCAAACTGTTGATGAAAATCAATGGTTTAATGATCAAAGATTCTCTAAAATTGAAGGTGGAATGGAGCATCTGAACGAAGGGATGAAGCATCTGTACGATATGATAAAGAAGTCACATCAACCTATAGTTGAACAAAGAGAATTCTTTGAGGGAGATGACGATGCTGATCAAGGAGGAGATAGGGAAGAAAGGAGAGATGGAGGAGATATAAGGAGAACATCTGAGGTGAATCCTAGGGCTTCCAAAGCTCAAACTGTAGAGGATTCCTCAACTAAGGGGGAGAAGGAGAAAGAAGGAGGAAACAGAGAAGCCGGAGGAGCTTCTGGAAAGGATAAAGGGAAAGGTAAACAATCAATGGAGGAGTCTGCTTTTGATGATGCCTACTACTACCATGGTGAACAAAATGATTTTCAATTTGATATGTCTGGTAATCTGGAGAACACTATCCCTGAAGAACCTATTGGTGAGGAGGAGGTTGAAGAAGTGGCTAACTTTGATGATTGGGAAGATGAAGCTGATCTATACACACCTAACCCTTTGTTTGAGAAGGAGTTGAAGAAACAACATGCAGAGTTAAGAAGAAAGGAAGATGAAAATGCCAAGGTCTCTGACATCATATCTCAGAAGCTAAAGATTCAAAAGGCTGAACATGAAGACAAACAACGTCTTCATAGTATTCATGTCAAAGAAAGGAGATTGGATGTGAGGATGAAGCAAGGAAGCCATTGGGATAAAGCAAGGGAGATGTTTGATATCCCTCAGAGAGGCACAAACAATGATGCTACTTTTCTGAAGCTGCTTGAGAAGATCAGAACTGTTAATCCAGACAACTCATTATATATGAAGGCATTGAATGAAGATATTCTAAGGATTACGTCTGCATTTGATCAAGTGAGGCAAGAACTGTACATTTATGTCTCAAGTGCTCTTGAAGGATCATTCACCGTCTCTCTTGAACTACTCCAAAGAAGATCTCTCTCTGAATTGTGGATTCTAATGAGTAAGGTAAAGAGATCTTCCTGCTTGAACGAGCTTCTATATGACCGGCTGAGAGATTCTGCTATGAAGGCCAGCCCTCAAGTTGTACATTTTCCTTATGAAGTCAAAATCTACCGAGGTACAACTTTGGAGACTGTAAGGCTGGATCCTGATTCTTTGAAGCTACAGACTGCTATGCAACTGGTGAAGTTGGAGAATTTTCTTAGAACTTCTGGGTTTGCTTCTGTAGAGAAGTCTGAAGTTGCTGATATGATTTCAGACTACTGCACGGAGAAAATTCCAAGGTATGCTCAGATGAAGAATAGATTGAAGAAGATCACCACTCAACCAGTAATGCCAAGTGGTGTGGTTTCTGAAAGTGATCGTGTCCTTGACAAAGATCTTCTAGTCACCTTGCAAGAAGCTGAAGAAGGTGAAATTAGAGACTAAATGCATGATGTAGTTAGCTCAATTTGTTAATGTTAAATGTTTAGAGCTAGGTAAATCAAGATATGGAAATTTATCATTTGTTCAGACTATAGGAACATCTATCTTGTATTTATATTTATTGTTTGGATCTGGAAATTGTTATATTTAATCCAGAACTTTTTATTATTTGCTTGGCTCTTAAAAGTCTTATCTTTTCTTGTTTTAGTTGAGTTATCCTCTAGAGTATTTGGTTGTTATTGTCTAACAAACAAATAGGGGGAGATTGAAAGGCATATGTCTAGGCCTATTTGTAAACACCGAGGATCCTACTCAACTTTAATTAAGATGTAATAAGTAAATAATAAAAATCAAATGTCACAGGAATCTCAGAAGATTATATCTGTCAAAGAATGAAGATTAAAGTCATCTACAGACTTGAAGTTATTCTACATTGAAAGAAGTTCAATTTATTGTTCAAGCCTCAGTGAAGTATTCAAGGAAGTGGAACTATTTAAAAGTGACAGAGATTTCAGAAGTGTGACGGGAAAAAGTACAGGTTACAGTCCTTTGTTTAAATAGAAGGAGAAAAGAATCACAACTTAAAGTTAAGTATTAAGAACAACCATTAAAGTTAGTCGCTCATGAACCAGACAATACATGGAGTGTCAACGTTAGTCAGTGGAAGTTCGTCATCAATTTTAGTGGTTCTAAGAATTAGTTTAATTCTCTTTTAATATTATTCTATAAGATAATTAATTTAATCTATGAATTAATTCTTTCAGAATTAATTCATATATTAAATTAATCAATCTAGATCCTAAGTAATTTTATGTATAAATTAATTCTCAAGAATTAATTTATTTATGGAATTATTTAAGTCAATAATTTAATTTATTTAATCTGTGAATTAATTCTAAAAGAATTAATTCATTTATTAAATCAATTAAAAGTAGAATAAATTAAATCAGTTTTATTTCTACTAGTAGTACTGACCATTTTATACTAGTAGTACTATCTGTATTAGTACTACCGATAGTACTACCAATACAAATGGTTAGTACTACCGATAATACTATTAACTTTAATAGATAGTACTGCTAGTAGAAATGCACAGAATTGGTTTAGCGCGTGGGAAGTATTCTGTTGACTTGTTTAAATACATGTTTGATCAAACAAGTGACAGTATCACTTAACATTTTCAAGACAGAAAGAAAAACAGCTTCTCATTCATTTCTTCTGCCATTTTACTCCGAGCCAACTGCAAAGCTTCATTAATTCTTGTAATAAATTCTAGCCAGCAAAGTTACATTCAATCAACTAGAATTCAATTACTTGTACTGCTTTGACAATCTAGCGGATCATAATCCCTAGAATTACTATCGAACTACTTTTTAGTATTCGATCCTTTTATTACAAATATAGATAAATTCATGTTGAATTTATTCTAGATTTGTTTTAACAAGAACCTTGTAATCTGTACACTGATTTGTAACACCCTTCAAGTTCAATAGAGTTTTATTTAACTTGAATCTTGTTTCATTTTATTCCGCATTAAATTTGGTATTGTAATTGTTAAATTCAACAATACAAATTCGATTAAACGGTACTGTTTGTATTCAACCCCCTTCTACAAACATATCAGGACCTAACATCGATATTTTTGGAAAATGAGATGTTTTAGTTAGAAAAAATAGAAAAGATATTCTATATAATAATTTTAATATTTTATCTAACGGTTCTCATTGATTTGATCAGAGATATCTAACGGCTATGAATGGAGTGACCAAACTACAAAAACTTTCATGACCAGACTACAAAACTTTCAATGTTTCGTCTTTAATATAATAGTATAGATAATAAGAGTAAAAGCGATAATAAGTAAGTGCTACCATAGGTCTCAGATCGAATTCTCATTACTTAATATTACCTAAATTAAAAATACACGCGCCGATCAATTTTTCTAAATATGCGAGCACATGAGCCAATCAATTTTTCTAAATATACGCGGACATAATTTCTTCTTTCATATATATGATTTTTTTTATCTTGGATATCCGACTCACTATTGTGAGCCGACTAATTCCAGAGGAGGACTAGCTGAGCTCCACCACCCAGGCCCTCCACGTAAATCCGGAGTTTTCATTTGCTCCGCAGTGGATTCAAACCCATCCAACTCATTATTGTGAGCCGACTAATTCCAGAGGAGGACTAGCTGAGCTCCACCACCCAAGCCCTCCACGTAAATTCGGAGTTTTCATTTGCTCCGCGGTGGATTCGAACCCCTGACCAGGCTTTACCAGGGCCACGGAGTATCCGCTAGGCTACTGCCCGCAGATATATATATGATTTTATCTATTAATATGATTGAATTTTTAGGATTCTATAATAACTTTTCTACTCCTTTTATATAACCTTCTCGGGGGCTCTACTCTAGAGAGCGAGTAAACATAATATCCGACAGGATTTAAAAATAAATTAAGAATTATTTAGTTATTTAATGTAGGGAATCATTTAATTTCACATAAGTCCATTTTAATTAAAATATTATTTTAATATTTAAAATATTATTTTTGGTCTACTTTACAAGTCCGTTTTAAAAAGTTCATGCATTTAAAGAAAATATTATGTAAATAATAAAGAGTATTAAATCTTAAAATAGATAAACGAGAATCTTAGAATCTAATATTAGAAAAATAAAAAATTATGTAAAATTGTAAAAAAATGTATACTCTTTTAATTATTTTTAGAAAAATAATAAACAAATTGTTATCTACTAAGAAATGATAATTGTTCGTTAAGAGTAAGGAAAATTGATCCAAAAAGAACTATCTACTAAAATAAAGACTTAATTTTTAAAAAGAGTAAACTAATAAGAATTATAATATGCGACAAATATAATCTATGAGTACTTTATAAACAACATCTTAATAAGGAATAAAGAGATCAATTAACTTATATCCACGTAAATAAGAAATAAGTATTGAGTTTGTTCAATTATTTTTTAAATTTTTTCAAAGTAAACCTAATTATTTATTAACGTGTTTAGCGTGTAAACAAATTTAAACATTTAGAATTATTAGATAAAAAGGTATAAATTATAATAATGAAGTTTGAAATATTAATATTAATATTAATTTATATTTTATCATCATGTTGATCATTTCATACGAAAAAAATTCGTATACCAGTTTTTTTAAAACTTTATAAATTAGTGGATCATATTAGCTAATGATATGATTTTTAGACTGCCACAACAATTGAAAAACATTTAACTTAAATAGATTTTGATATTATCAATAATAAAAATAATTTTAATAATTCAATACCTATCATTATTTTAAATGCTACGATAATCCCAACTACAAAAAATGTATTAATATGAGATAGTTTAATATATTATCTTGTATTTAATTACTAAAATTATATCACATTATAAATATGGTCAAACTGTTATTTTGTTCTTCGCGGATATTTGAGTTGTATTAACAAAATTACTTTTCTTTCAAATTAATTTTGGATTTAATTAATAAATTACTTACAAGTCAATTTTCACTTATTACACAACCAACCAAATAGTAAACTTTTATATAATTTTTAAGTGATAAATTGTTTATGAAAGTATATAAATAGAATTAAATTATTTGCGCAAGGAAAATGTTTATTTTTTTAGGTAAGTATGTAGAAAGCATAATAAAATAATATAATTCTTCTTTTTAGATGAATAATATTGAAATTATATTTGTAAAATCCCGTTATTTTTTATTATTATTATTAGATATTAGATATTAAAGTAATTTTTATTTAGATAAAAATTTTAGTTAGAAAGTTCTAGAATTCTTTTTGTTTAATTTATTCGATTTAGGATAAGATTATATTATTAGTGGAAAGAAGCGTGAATATATTTGAGAATCGATATCTTTTATTTTTAATTGATTGTATGTTATATTTGAAAATTATTTGGAGGAGTCGTAAAAATTTTGTGACAAGTTGTAGAATTTTCATATTAAAATTTAGGGTTGCGTGTTTTCATATAAGAACTTCTTAAAATATCGAAAAGAGTCCTACAGCCTCTGTCATCTGCTTTGCTAAGGTACGTTTTCACCTGATAGTTTCTTTTCCATGTCTGGCCATTCACATGCTTCTTGTTTTATCTATAATTAATCTAAAATTATGTGTATATCAAAGCTCCTGTATAATTGTAGGCATGTTCTTGAACATGTAAGGTTCAAAATATGATTTGATAGAATCACTTTACTTTATTAGTGTATTATATGATTATCGGTAATCTGTGTATTCACGATAGAAACATAAATTGATGCTTTGTTTTATAGGTATTGTGGGTTGATCAAATTTTATCGATTTTGTTATGCATATCTGTTAGCTTAATTTTAAGTGAATTTGTTATTTTCTACATGCTTTAGCTATGTGTTTTGTAAATATAATTATAATTATTTTATGCTTCTTTGCGTAAGTAAGTAATTAAATATGTTGGTATTTGAATTTTTGATCTGGTAAGTAATGATATAACAAATATTACAATTTTGTTAAGATTTAAATATTAGTTTGTAAGATTTTATTGATATGCAAATTCATTTAATTTTAATATTGTACAAGCATATGCAAATTTGAAAAAGAGGAGCATGTTTCTTATGCACATTGGTTGGCCTTATTTAATATACATTCTTTATGCATATAAAGTATTTATGCATATAAAGTACTTGGAGTCTTGGACATATGGATTACGGGCATGCTAGGTAAAATCTAAATAATTAATTACTTATTAAAACAAGAAAATGATAAGGGGTTTTATGTAGTTTTGGCACATTGATTTTGTTTTGTCGTGTGTGTAAACGGTCTTTAAGGCCCAAATCACCTTGCTTTTAGTTATTATAATTGACATGCCTTTGTTTGAATAACTGTATGATATTTGTTTAATTTTTTTTAAAGAAACAGTCTCTGTCTAGATTTTATATGATTTATTGTGAATATCTATTGTAGTACAGTGAGCATCATTTTGTGATACATGTGTTTAAGATGTTATTAATTAATTTTTGGTTATTAAAATTTTAGGATTTGATCGTGTTTAAATTTCAGTTTCAGTCGCATTTGAGGTAAGTACTTTTTGACTTACTTTTATTTTCAGAAAAGATATGTATACTCTGTTTTTCGAATTTCGTATAAGATATAAGAATATTGTTTCGAACTGTATAAGATATAAGAAATAAGATACGATAATCTTCGAATCCCTCAGTCTCTACGTTTCGAACTCGTTCGTAATTTACGCTATAGTTCCGGAACTAGCCTTAGATACCCTTAGTAGGCGCACAAGTGTGCAACTTTAGATACCTATTAAGGGAGCGTAATTATTGAACTTTAGATGCCGGTCACTGGCAAAGTGTGGCAAAAGTATAAGAATAAGAATAAGATCCCGGCTACTGGGAAAGTGTGGCCGTAGAGCAAGACTGTGGTATTTATAAGAATTTCGTTTCTGTTTTAAATTCGGCTTCTCTTTAAGGATTTTAAAAATAAACTTTGGGTTGGATCATTTTTCGCAAAGGCTTTTAAATTATTATTGTTTTGAGAAAACCTGTTTTGCTAAAACGCCCACTGATTTTGAGAATATCCGTAAGTAAATTTGTTACTTGCTGAGCTGTGTAGCTCACTCTTTCCTAACATTTCAGGTTTGTACATTGTGGAATCTTGTTGAGAATATGGATGTGAACTTGTAAATTTTGTGTTACGTGGTTTGATGCAATTTATTGAATAAAGATTTATCGTGTCGTTGTAAGATTTTGATATTGAATATTGGATTTGTGGAGCTGCGTCTCCGATTTTATGTTTCCGGGTTATTGAGTTTGACCGCTGCTTTGATTCTTGTGCATTTTCGTATTTATTGAATAAATAAATGTATTTTATTTAAGTTTTGATTTATAATTAATAGTCCGAAAAGTCGGGCTGTTACAGTTGGTATCAGAGCCGACTCTCGAAAGCTTGATTCGTCAAGTTGCCGGAGGTGGGGACACGAAGGCTGGTGGTATTATCCCACAATGGACAGAGGTCCGGAGGTGGGGACACGAAGCCAGCCGGTATTATCCCACAATGGCTAGGGAGGAAAAATCTTGGAATCTATGAGCTATCCGTTCAGGCTTGACGAGGACGTCAAGAGTTTAAGTGGGGGAGTTTGTAACATCCCAGTCCCACATCGAGGAGATTTGGGACTTCTGTTCAGTTTATAAGGCAAAGTACTACTACTAATTAGCACCAACAAAATCATGATATTTTGGGGGCCTGTGGTGGGCTAGTCGTTACCCAAGTTGGCTGCGTTTGAGCCAGTAGGCTTCGGTTTATTCGGACTCGGAATCGGGACTTGACCCGATTTTCGAAAAAGGCTCGGGATTTGACCCGGGTTGTCACAATATTACTAATAACATATTATATCCTTGGAACGGTTAGATCTAATATTAAAAAGTGTATTTTATTGTTAGTAGAATTATATTCAAATACATAAAAATTGTGTTAAGTTGAATAAAATTTTTAATGTAAATTTCGTAACTTCTTTTTTCTCTTCAATTTTAGAGTAGTTTCAGTTGGATAATAATTGTCAAACCATTACTAAAATAAAAATTATTTTGTGAATTTTGTTGGCTGTGTAATTATCTAAATATGATTTTTAGAATTCAATATAGAGTCAAAATAGTAAAGTGAGTGTTCAAATCTAATAAAAAATAATTTTTAATTACTTTCAACTCAAATTTCATTATTTATTTTATCTTAGTTTTAAATTTTAGAAATTATTTATTTTTTCAATGAAATATAAAATTTATCTAATAAAGATCTAATTCAACACAAAAGTTGATTATTGTTAGAATAAAATTGTGTAAAATATTTAAATGATAATTGTGTATTTTTATGGAGTTTTATATATGGGCTTGGGAAATGTCTCATACAGTAGGTAAATATCAAAACATTAGAGGATATTGAAAACCAGCATATCTTTAGACAATATGCAGTCTCTCCATGTAATATAGTAGGTTTAGAAGGTAGAGATAGCGGAGAGGAGTGGTCTCTGTTTAATACAATATATACGTATACTGTATATATAAGTTTGTAATTTTTTGTCTTTTTGTATAAGAATGAAATGGGATTTTACAATCAAGCCAAACTTATAAAATAATCTCTAATTTACTTATGATTTAAAAATTATTATCTAACTACATGTCTGGAACTATTCGGAAATTGAATAGAAAAGAAAGTTATGAATATTTACATTAAGAATTCTATCAATTTGGAAATTATACTTATATTTGATTTAAATTACTAAAATACACTTTTTAGTATTTGAAAATAATTTATTAGCCAATTAAATACATTTTTTAACATTGAATTTAATAATTTTCATCTATTTATCTTAAAATCTAGTAGTTCTTATCGTTGATGAGAACAGTTAAATCTAATTATTAAAATGTGTAAAAGTTTAAATCAAGTATAAATTGAAGATCACTTGTCCAACAAGGTAGGGATTAATAAGCATAGCAACTATACACCTGACAAGTATGCTCCTAGGAAAACTTGTGTTAAGTGTTGTAGTGTTAATCATTTATATACCAATTGCAAAACTGTTAAAACTTCATCTGTTCAAATGTCAATGCATGTACCCAATATGCCTATGCCTATGCCTGCTATGCATAACATGTTTGCACATACTGATCATGCTTCAAATTTGTATGCCAACATGCCATTTGTTTCAAATCCATATATGAATGCATTCACAATGCCACAAATGACATGGTGCATGCCACACATGAATACTATGTATGCACAACATCCTCAAATGTCTGCATCTAACATATGCATATGAACATCCTAAACATGTTGTCTCTCAGAGGTCAACACCCAGGGTCAAGGTTGATTTAACTCAACCTGAGATTAAGGTGCAAAATGACAAGAAAGACAAAGTTAAAGCTAACAAGAAAGGACCCAAGGAAACTTGGGTACCAAAATCAACTTGATTTGGTTTTGTTGTGTGCAGGGATATAGAAAGAATCTATGGTATCTAGACAGTGGATGCTCTAGGCACATGACTGGAGATTCTACCCTGCTCACAGAGTTTGTGGAAAAAGCTGACCCTAGGATTACCTTTGGAGATGACAGCAAAGGGTATACTAAGGGATATGGCTTGATTTCAAAGGAAAATGTCATCATTGATGAAGTAGCACTAGTTGATGGACTTAAGCACAACTTGCTTAGTATCAGTCAACTATGTGATAAAGGTTTCTCAGTATCATTCAATCAAGGAGCACATGTTGTTTCAAACAAAGAAAATAACAATGTGGTGTTGACTGGCCATAGAAGAGGTAATGTGTATATAGCTGACTTCAATTCAACAAGTTCAGATTCTATCACTTGTCTTCTAAGTATAGCAAGTAAATATGAGAGTTGGCTATGACACAAAAGGCTGTCACATTTGAACTTCAAGTCAATGAATGATCTGGTAAGAAGAGACCTAGTAAGAGGACTTCCTCAGTTGGAGTTTTTCAAAGATGGACTTTGTGATGCTTGCCAGAAAGGGAAGCAAAAGAAGATTTCTTTCAGAAGCAAGCTAGACTCATCAATTGAGCAACCTCTACTGCTGCTACACATGGATTTATTTGGACCAGTAAATGTCATGTCTATTTCAAAGAAAAGATATTGCCTTATGATTGTGGATGATTTTTCAAAGTTTACATGGACATACTTCATGCACTCTAAAGATGAGGCAAGTGAAATCATAATCAATCACATCAAGGTTGCTAACAATCATCCTGATCTCAAAGTCAGAAGAATCAGGAGTGACAATGGCACTGAGTTCAAGAATTCAACAATGAGGCTGTTTTGTGAGGAGAACGGAATCATTCATGAGTTTTCTGCAGCAAGAACACCACAACAAAATGGAGTGGTGGAAAGAAAAATAGAATTTAATTGAGGCTGCAAGAACAATGCTAGGAGAATCAAAGTTACCTACTTATTTCTGGGCTGAAGCAGTTAACACTGCATGTTTCACTCAAAATATCTCTTTGATCAATCAAGCAAAAGGGATGACTCCATATCAGCTGCTCAAAGGAAGGAAACCTAAGACAACTGGGGTTGCACATGGATCACACACAGTGCAAACCACAACTACAAGTTGTGTTTCTGCACCATCATAAATTCAGAGTGATGTGGCTCCAGTAAATGTGGAGTCACAACCCCACTCTTTACACATTCAAACTAAAACAGAAATTCCAAGCTCACCTAGTCACTCTTTAGATGTGGACATTATTCACACATCTATTCCCGATTCTCCATCTTTAACCTTCTTGGAGAAGCCCCACTCTGAAATTGGTGGTCATCATCTTCTTGATGATTTGTTGGACCACCAATCCATCATTTCTAAGGCTTTGGCTCCATATGTGGCTCTTAACTTACAATCAATCTCCACAGATTCAGCCATAATCTCAATTTCTAGAGTTGTTCATTTTTCTTCATCTACGGATATTTCTCATCCGTTGACAAGTGTTTGTTTGTCTACGGATATGCCTCAAAGCAGCTATCCGACATATACTTTTACTACCTCTACGGATACTCCTTCCACACTTGCACTTCAAACTTCAAATATTACAACTTCAAGTGTGGATGAGTTAGTAGTAGTTCAAACACTTTTAGGATTGAGGGAAGGGAGTGAAGCTACTGAGAGTGAGGGGCTGGTTTGTAACCAGGAAAAAGGAGAGGGAGAGAAAGAGGGACAGACTATTTCTTCCAGTCTGGTAAGAGTGAGAAATGAGGGTTACACCTTAGTAGGTGAAGGTGAGGTTGTGAGGGGTGTGAGCCAGGGGGTGCCCCTGATGCAAGAACAGAGAGAAAATGAGAGAAAAGTAGGTATAGGAGAAATAAGGATGGAAGACTCAGCCATTGCCAGTGAGTTAATGGATGTCAGTGATGCAGACAGTGAGAGGCTGTTCCAACTTGAATATCAAAATGAGTTGGATCAAGTCAACCTGAATGCTAAGACATTTACTCATCCTGATCCAACCTATCAAGTCTTGGCTGGACATGGCAATGTGGAGGCAGAAAAGATGTTGAATTTGGTACACACTACTGAATCAATGTCTAGGGCAAAAAAAGCAATCAACAATCTGCTTCCAGGAGCTAGTGAAGACTTTGAATATGATGAAGACAGTGATGATTCTGAGAGTGGTGAAGGAGAAGAAGAAGGCCCTTCCACTCTACAAGAGATGCCTCCTTTGTTGTTTTCCAACTCTTGTGTTCACAATAACACCAAGGCTGTCATTCTCAAGAATTATCAGAGGGCACATGGTGAAGCTCAAACATCCAATCCTCTACATGCCACACCACAGTCCAAAACTTTGTGGCATCCCTTCAGCTTCATCAGGCCTACATCCTCCAACAAAGAGCCAACACAAATGACATCAAAGGCCATCTTGATGGGGTAAAGGATGCTATAGAAAGGAGAGTTGATGCAGTTGCTCCTTCTACCTCTCAAAGATTCAAGCAAGACAAGCCGATAAAGGATGTGGCTTCCCTTACTGTGAGGATGGAAAAGATGGAGAAGCAAATGGACACTTTTTTGTCCAACCAAAACTTACAGACTCAGCTTCTGCAACAGTTACTGTAGGCTACTGGTGTTACTCAAACCTTTGATGATAACAAAAAGGGGGAGATTGCACTAGTGGTCTCTGAAACAGTAACCACTTCAGTCAAGGGTGTGCCATCAAGTCAGGGAGAGACACCTCAAATTATTGCAAATCCAAGTGAGTTTCAACTCACAAAGTTGGTCTCTCCTCCAGCCAAAGATGCTCCTGTTGGGTTTTATACTGAACTATTCGTTTGAAGTATATAAAAATTGACCATTTTATTGAGAATCTTGATTGCATATTATTACATTGTCTGTTTATTATATATTGTGCATAATCTAGTATCAAATGGGATTAGAGAAGATTAGATTATTAGTGTCTGTATATAATATAATAAAGGTTCACAGTTTAAGTGGTACTAGACAAACCACTGGAATGACTGAAGTATTATTTGGGAATAGTTTATCTTGACTATTGAATAATACTTGTATACTTTGTGTATATTGAACAAGATCAAAATATTAGAATTGTTCTTTTATTCTGACAGTTAAGAAGAACTAAGATTCTATGATATTATTATTGCTTGGTTCTTAATCCGGATGTAGTGATTGACACTTGTATGCAATGCACATGCTTTGATTCATAGAAGATGTAATTAATTATTAATTACAAAATTATGTGTTGAGCAATGACATTGCATGCAGAGTGGGATATTAATTACAGAAGGAATCCATGTCCTGATAATATTCGGGTTGATGATGTCCTCTTGAAAGCTCATAAAGATAATTATGTGAAGCCCTGCAGACAGATTAACTTCTCACATAATTATAAGGTTGAGTGGATGATCAAGGATAAATAAGATATTAATTAAATTAATTGTCAGTGATTAATTTAATTAATGGACATTCGATATCTTAAACGTGTGGAATTTAATAAGCAAATAATATAGAAGCCGAATTAAATAATTAAAGAATTACGGTACTAGGAACGGTAGTGCAAATATTAATTCTTTAGTGAATTGAATTAATATTTAATGACATTGGGCTTGACCCAGAATGTCATTGGAAGACCCGACCTAATTGTCCATGATCCCTACTGAAGTCTATATATATTCTCGTTCTCCTGGTTACACAACAAAAATCGAAATTGAGACCTAGGGGTAGCCGCACGTAGCTAGGGTTTTGGAATTTCGAGGCTTTCAGGAGAGGAAACTTTGGGAGATCGAAGGCCACACTTCGCTCAAAGTGAATCAAGGAATTCAGTAGAAGACGTGGAATTGAATCGCTTGCGCCGTAGCGATTAAGGTTAATCTTCTTTTTGAACTCTTTAATTTATATCATAAAATGCAGCACCGTGATTTATATGTTCCAACAATTGGCATCAAGAGCCTGGTTCTAGGGTTCTGCGTTTTATGATATGATGTCCATGTCGTAATTATATATGCATGTATATAGTAGTTGCTCGTATGTATTTTGTGATGCAGGTTGTTATCCACTATTATGGCCATGTTTTGTAATTATATGATTGGATCCCACGTGGTTTATCGTGGTTATTTATTATGCGATTGGATCCTACGTGGTTTATCATGGTTATTAATTTATGCGATTGTTAATCACGAGGGTTGATCGTGTATGTTTTCTTGATTTCTGTTATAAGATTGTAATCAAGTAATCTGATTTGTATTCGAGTTAGATTATGATATATTAAAATAGAATAGGTCAGTTTTGTTTGTATGTAATTGTTTTATCAACGGAGCTGCAAGAGACAGAAGTGCTTCCGCTGCTATTTGCTGGTTTCTGAGGAGTTTCGCTGATTTTGCGTACTATGTCCGAATTTTGCCGAAAATACCTTTTCGGAAAGGGAAACAGGCGTATGAACAAAACTGACTATGTCACCCGCGCGGATATAAGTTGTTTGACGTCGTTTACAGCCTGAAAACAGCGATTTATTGTTTTCAGAAATTCAAGTTCGATCTGCATTGCTGTGTTTTGGATCAAAGTTTGGATGCGGCCATAATAGTGGATGGTTTATTAATATGTTTTACATATTGATTAGCCACTTGTTTTGATTATTGTTATTATACGTGCTTATATGTGTTTCATGCCATGTGATACTAACCTTAGTATTCTAGAATGACATGGACATAGAGTTATGTTTATTATGCTTAATCATGATGTGTATCTTGCTATGTTATATGTGGTTTGTATTGTTCTTTGTGATACATGTGAACTTAGAAGAAATAACATAGGACGATGCATCTAGATTAAAATCCTCAAAAGTAAACTACTATGTGGGAGAGGGGTTTAATTTGATATTAAGTCCCATGGTCATCCATTATTGTTTGTATGTAATTTAACACTAAGACAATTATGAGTTGTATATATGTCACCCATCGTGGCGTATGATTTATGGTGTCTGGTAGTGTTAAGGATATTACTAGAACAAACTTCTTAAATTAATCATGAATATTGAAAGGTAAGATCACCCCAACGTGATAATGGATAATGGATATTTCTGACTAGGTTGTTGGGTATTAAGCAAGACGGTTGTGACTTCTCCAAAAATATCTGGGATTTATCCATTGATACATCAAACAGAAAGGTCTGATTTAAGGGATCAATTTAAGATTTAAATAATGGTATACACTTAGCTATGAAAGGTAGTAAAAGACCACCCTAACGTGGCATACTATTTAGTAATAGGACCGAAGTAACATTTAAACAAATATAGGTGGTATATATGTCACCCATCGTGGCGTACCAGATACCTATGGTGTTTAAGTGTTAGTACATTAATCTTAATTAATAGTTAGAGGAGTCTATAGGTATTAAGTTTTATGTGCGCAATTCTAATTATGTGTTATATGTATGATTCTCAGGATAGAATGGGCTTTAATCCACTTTTCACCATACTTAAGGATAACAATCTTACCGGACCTAACTATATTGAATGGAAACACAATTTGGACATAGTGTTGACTGCCGAGGAGTACAAATTTTGTACTATTGAACCCAAACCGGATCAGCCTGCTGCCGATGCTCCGGATGAGGATAAGGAGTATTATAAGAAGTGGATATAGGCAGATGAGATGTCGCGATGTTACATTCTGGCAGCAATGTCGGGTGTTTTGCAGCATCAGCATCAGGCCATGACCACTGCTGGGGATATGCTTTTTAATCTCAAGGAAATTTTCGGAGATCAGAATAGGGCTGCTAGGCAAGTAGCAATAAAATCTCTAATGAACACTCAGATGGCTGATGGAACACCTGTAAGGGACCATGTTCTTTTAATGATGTCTCATATAAATGAACTGGAGGTCCTTGGTGCTGAGATTGATGCGGAAACGCAAATCGATATCATCCTTATGAGTTTGCCTAAAGGCTTTGAGTAGTTCCGCTTGAATTACAACATGAACAAGAGGTCATATAATCTTGCGAAACTTCTGACAGAGCTTCAGGCATCTGAAGGATTGTTTCAGCAGAATGTTCAAGTGAATGTGGATGAGAAAGGTTCTTCTTCTAAACCGAAAGGCAAAAAGAAGAAGAAAAAGGCTCAGGAACAGAAAGTTGTGAAACCATTGGAAGTTCAGAATGCTGTGAAGAAGCCTAAGGGCAAGTGCTTCAGGTGCAAGCAGTCGGGTCACTGGAAACATGATTGTCCTCTTTCTAAGAAGAACAAAACTGGTATGTCTCTTTCTCTATTTATGGAAACATATATAGAGGCTATATCTATGAGCACTTGGTGTGTAGATACATGAGCCACTGACCATGTTGGTAATTCTATGCAGGGGTTCCAGCAATCCAGAATGCTTAGAGATGGCGAAATATATGTGTTCATGGGTGATGCTATGAAAGTAGCAGTAGTTGTAGTGTGAGACGTTACTTTATCTTTTGGTTGTAATAAGATTTTGGTTTTGAACAATTGTCTTTATGTACCTTCTTTTAGAAGGAATTTGATTTCGGTTTCTAAACTTGCTTTGGATGGTTATAATGTTTGTTTGGATCGTAATGTTTCTATTATGAAGAATAAACAAGTTATATGTTCTGGTACATTGCAAGACAATTTGTACATTATTAATCCTAGACAACCTCAACCTGCACCGCAGCTACAACATAGAGTATTAAATAACACATCTTTTATCACTAATAAAAGAAAGGAACCTTCTAGTTTGAACCAAACACTTCTTTGGCACTTAAGATTAGGTCATATTAACTTGAGGAGGATTCAAAGATTGGTAATAGACGGGCCTTTAAGCTCATTGGAAGTGGAGCCATTTCCGGTATGTGAAACCTGCTTGGAAGGTAAAATGACTAACATGCCTTTTAAGGCAAAGGGGAATAGAACTAAAGAAGTGTTAGAGTTGGTTCATATTGATTTATGTGGACCTATGAATATCCAAGCAAGAGGTGGTTATGAGTATTTCGTCACTTTCATTGACGATTAATCAAGATATGGGTACATTTACTTGTTGCGCCGTAAGTCTGAGTGCTTTGATAAATTCATGGAGTACAAAGCTAAAATGGAGAAACGACTTGGTAAAAGTATCAAGTCACTACGATCAGATCGTGGTGGCGAATACCTACTCGGAGAATTTAGGGAATATTTATCAGAACATGGGATCACATCCCAGTTGTCTGCACCTAGCACACCTCAGCAGAACGGTGTAGCAGAGAGAAGGAACCAGACTCTGTTGGAGAGTGTTAGATCGATTATGAGTTATTCGGATTTACCCAAGTCATTTTGGGGACATGCTTTAGAAACAGCGGCTTACCTTCTGAACCTAGTACCTTCTAAGTCGGTTACTAAGACTCAGATAGAATTGTGGACCGGTGACAAGCCAAGTCTAAGACACATTCAGATTTGGGGTTGTCCAGCACATGTGCTGAACAAGAACGCGGCTAAGTTAGATTCTCGTACAGAAATGAGGCTGATTGTGGGCTATCCCATGGGAACGAAAGGCTATTTTTTTTATAGTCCTAAGGATCGGGATGTCATTGTTAGCACCAATGCTAGATTCTTAGAGGAAGACTATATAATGAACCACAAACCCATGAGTAATATTGTTTTAGAGGAATTAGTGGGAGGAACAGATAATCCTAATGTGCCGATAGTACAAGTAGAACAACCACAAGTAAATGCACAATCTATCAATAATACTGCACCAGTGCTTCGTCTTAGTGGGAGGGTTGTTCAACAACCTGAGAGATTCATGTTTTTGGGAGAGTCTTCGGACTTAGTCTCTGGTGAACATGATGAGGATCCTAGGACATACGAAGAAGCACTACAAGATAAGGATGCGGATATATGGCATAAGGCTATGCAATCTGAGATGGAATCTATGTATTCCAATCAAGTCTGGGAGCTCGTGGAACCACCCAAAGGTGTAAAACCCATTGGATGTAAGTGGATCTACAAGAGAAAAAGAGGATCTGATAAAAAGGTGAAAGTCTGGAAGGCAAGACTTGTTGCGAAAGGGTATACTCAGAAAGAAGAGATCGATTATGAGGAAACCTTTTCGCCGGTAGTTATGCTTAAGTCAATCCGGATTCTTTTGTCTATAGCAGCTCATCTCGAATATGAGATTTGGCAAATGGATGTCAAGACAGCTTTCCTTAATGGAAGTCTTGAGGAAACCATCTATATGCAGCAACCAGAGGGATTCATTAAGGAAGGCCAAAGCATCTAGTGTGTAAGCTTAAGAAGTCTATTTATGGACTGAAATAAGCTTCCAGGTATTGGAACATTCGTTTTGATCAGGCAGTCCAGTCATATGGATATGATCAGAGTCCAAGCGAAGCGTGTGTGTATAGGAAGAGTGAGGGAAATGCAGTGGTTTTTCTAGTGCTATATGTAGATGACATTTTACTCATTGGAAACAATGTAGAGATGTTGTCATCAATTAAGGCATGGTTGTTCAAACAATTTGAAATGAAGGACTTAGGTGAAGCCGCATACATCCTTGGGATCAAAGTAATAAGAGATCGCAAGAAAAGTATGTTGGCTTTATCTCAAGAACCTTATATTGATGAGGTATTGGCTCGTTTTAACATGCAGGACTCTAAGAAGGGTAATTTACCTTTCAGACATGGAGTTTCTCTATCGAATGAGCAGTGTCCTACGACACCTAAAGAGATAGAGAACATGAAAACAGTTCTTTATCCTTCAGCATGTGGAAGCTTAATGTATGCTATGTTATGTACGAGGTCTGATATTTGTTTTGTCGTGGGCATGGTCAGTAAATATCAGTCTAATCCAGGTCAGGAACATTGGAGTGCAGTAAAAACAATACTTAAGTATCTGCGAAGGACTAAGAAGTATATGTTAATTTACAAGGCCTTGGACTTGTTGCATGTGGGATATACCGATTCAGATTTCCAGACAGATAGGAGTCAGATGTCTGGTCACATAGTAGTTATTTAAATTGGTAGTGGATTGCTTGTAATAAACACTGATATACTCAAAGAATAGCTTGAGTTTAAGTGAGAGATTGTTGGGTTTTATACTGAACTATTCGTTTGAAGTATATAAACATTGACCATTTTATTGAGAATCTTGATTGCATATTATTACATTGTCTGTTTATTATATATTGTGGATAATCTAGTATCAAATGGGATAATAGAAGATTAGATTATTAGTGTCTGTATATAATATAATAAAGGTTCACAGTCTAAGTGGTACTAGACAAACCAATGGAATGACTGAAGTATTATTTGGGAATAGTTAATCTTGACTATTGAATAATACTTGTATACTTTGTGTATATTGAACATGATTAAAATATTAGAATTGTTCTTTTATTATGACAGTTAAGAAGAACTAAGATTCTATGATATTATTATTGCTTAGGTTCTTAATCCGGATGTAGTGATTGACACTTGTATGCAATACACATGTTTTGATTCATATAAAATGTAATTAATTATTAATTACAATATTATGTGTTGAGCAATGACATTGCATGCAGAGTGGGATATTAATTACAGAAGGAATCCATGTCCTGATAATATTTGGGTTGATAATGTCCTCTTGAAAGCTCATAAAAACCTTATAATTATGTGAAGCCCTGCAGGCATATTAATTTCTCACATAATTATAAGGTTGAGTGGATGATCAAGGATAAATAAGATATTAATTAAATTAATTATTAGTGATTAATTTAATTCATGGACATGCGATATCTTAAATGTGTGGAATTTAATAATCAAATAGTATAGGAGCCGAATTAAATAATAAAAGAATTGCGGTATTAGGAACGGTAGTGCAAATATTAATTCTTTAGTGGATTGAATTAATATTTAATGACATTGGGCTTGACCCGGAATGTCATTGGAAGGCCCGACCTAATTGTCCATGATCTCTACTGAAGCCTATATATATATATATATATATTCTCGTTCTCCTTAAAGCTGGTTACACAACAAAAATCGAAATTGAGACCTAGGGGCAGCCGCACGCAACTTGGGTTTTGGAATTTCGAGGCTTTGAGGAGATGAAACTTTGGGAGATCGATGGCCACACTTCGCTCAAAGTGAATCAAGGAATTCATTAGAAGACGTGGAATTGAATCGCTTGCACCGTAGCGATTAAGGTTAATCTTCTTTTTGAACTCTTTAATTTATATCATAAAACGCAGCACCATGATTTATATGTTCCAAACAACTCCAGCCAGGGATGCTCAAACCTTCCTCAATTCTAAGAGGCTAATCAAGGAGTCCATCTTCAAGGCTATGACTTCATCTTCATCCAAGTCAGCGCCTGTCCACACAACAATCCTGAAAGTTCTCACTCCTGACACTATCATCTTGCAAAAAGAATATGATGCTGAACAGTCAAGTGTCAAGGAGTTTGAACCTATCTTCAGTGGCATGACTGGCTCTCCACCAAGACATCATGGCAAGAACAAGTTAGAAGTGGAATATCCATTCCCCAAGCCTGATGAGTCTAAGGTGCTAGTAGCTCTAATCAGGAATCTCAAAGCTTCTACAGATATAGAGCTCAGACAAGGGATGGCATGGCTATCATTTACAGGAATGGTAAAGAAATTCATATCACAAACAGTCATCCCAGGGTCAATGAAGCTAAGAGAGAAGAGATTTCCAGATTAAGGAGAGAAGCCAATCCCCAAGGGTTTGAATCTACACCTGAGAAACAAGCTAGATTGGCCCAAGAACTGATGAGGGAGATGGAAGAAGAAGGTAGTGAGGCTGTAGAGGAAGAGGCCCCTACTAAAAGAAAATTGAAGAAAAGGAAGACAGTGCCAAAGGACAATCCTATCATATGGAAGCAAAGATCAAATAGGCATGTCTCTCCTGAGAAAGTGGAAGAGAAGAGGGATACAGGGAGAAGAATTGTCTTTGAAGACCCCATTCCAGCTTCAACTCAATTTCAAACCACCTACCATGAGACTCCTGTAGAGCCCAAAGAAGAGCCTGTTGAGTTTAAAAACTTGGTCTTTCCTAAGTTCATCATTGAAGCTGAAAAGAAGTCAAGGAAAAGGGAACTAGTTAAAAGAGCTCAACAATGACCAATCAAGCTGAATGTTGCACCAAAAGTTGCCAAGCCAGTTGAGAACAAGGCAGACTTTATGTACATTGCAGTAATACATGAGTACTCAACCATGGATCTCTACCTTGATGAAGTTAGTGACATAAGAGGCACAGACAAATTCAGAGATCTGCCTGAAAGACTAACCTTTGTCTACGAAGGAGGGAATGTGAGAGCATGGCCCTTGCAACAAGTGCTAAATGAAGGATATTTCACCTTGGTGAAGATTTTCTCGAGCTTTAAGAACACAAAGGGATTTTCCGAGGTTGCAAGAAGTGTCATTTTGAAGAAGATTGAAGAAATCAGGAGCAGTTAGAATTCTCCTGATAGTTTGCCAAGAAAGATGAAGATCCCTTACAATGGACAAAGAATCCATCTCCAACCTTACTAGATGATGGAGTTCAAAGATGACAAGGGCTGTAGAAGATTCTTCAGGATTGAAGACCAATTGTCTAAGGCCAACACTAAGTACCTTAGATGGTTGCAAGCTAAACTGGATCCAAAAATTGTTGAAGAAGATGCATTTTACAGGAAGCTTCAATATCAAATCAAGGCTAACTATGCTAAGGAAGGGAGACAAAAGATTCAGCCCCCAAGAGAGAAGAAAAGGAATTAAATATGCTCAGTCTAGAGGAGCACTC
Organism: Heracleum sosnowskyi; assembly: GCA_030848705.1. Lineage (NCBI taxonomy): Eukaryota > Viridiplantae > Streptophyta > Magnoliopsida > Apiales > Apiaceae > Heracleum > Heracleum sosnowskyi. The sequence continues at coordinate 58,251,160 of CM061245.1, read as the reverse complement.
TCTATGTAAATCTCTTAACTCTTCAGTATTTTAATAATGTAGCTTAATACAATTTTTACTGTTTATTGTTCATTTGTTAGAAGTGGTTTTGTTATCATCAAGAATCTTAATTTATGTCTGATTCTCAACCAGGCATAAATTGAGGGAGATTGTTAGGAACTATGTTGTTTCTTGATGATAACTAGACTAACTTAGTGAAAATTGTATAAGTAAAAATGTAGCCTTCAACGGATAGCATGCTTTTGCAGTATCTGTGGAAGGGTAGCTTATCTACGGATAAGACTCAATGTAACATGCTTGTGCAATCCTGATGTATAATCCTAAGATGCAATCCTGATATGAAATCCTGAGATGCAATCCTGATGTACAATCCTGATGTGTAGTCCTGATGTGTAATCCTGATTTATAATTATGATGTAGAAGTATTACTTTTTATGTATTCTCTACCATGTCAGTTTGAGTTGGTTTGACTAAACTGAAAATAATTGTTTATGATTTAATATTACTTAAATGAATAATTGAAAAGTGTTAGTTTTAAGTTAAAATTTATTTAAATAATTCTTTTATTATCAATAACTTGTGAGTTAATAAGAAATATGGAAAACAAAAATAAATTTGATGAATCGTTCATATGATCTATGATATTAACTTTATCAAATAAAATTAACAAATAATGATTTATTCAAAAATATATCTTCTATCAATTTCTAGTTTTAAGTAGAACTTTTGAATTTTAATTATAGATTAAACTCAAGGCATGGTTTGTGTCATCCTCTTCATCGTTTAATCCTGGTTTACTTGATCAATGAGTAGACTATTAAACAAATCACTATTTGAGCATGGTCATGCATTTCATATTCAAACTCAATCAAGAGGCCAATAATATCACTCCTAAAAAGGAGGGTTATATTCTATATCTATCATTCATATTTCTCATATGATTCATAATATACCAAATGTCCACCTTTATCATTGCCCGGTTAAAGGTAACTTTGAGTAGAATCAAAGTATATTAATTCTCATATAGAAATATAATGATTTCAAGTCTAAGGATCATTACATCATTATCACTGTGAGAATTACTTATGACATTTGATAACATTTACCATGAAGAATTCACGCGGTGGGTCTATCCGGTGCCATGGTTTTCTAACATGCACTTATGTCTTTGACTTTAGTATCACCATACTTATGACCAATGAGATGTGGTCATCTATCAACAAACGTACTAGTCTTAATGTATTATTATTGTCCTCAAATAATAACACTTGACTAGGGATCTTTATGATTATAAACACTATTCATATAATCTCATTTCTAAGTCACATACTTAGAGATATAGAATTCATGCTTATATTCCAAGGACATTTATTATTCTAATATTTATATCGCAGTTAATAAAGACATAATAAATAAATAATGAAAATCCAATAGAACATATTTATTAATAATCAAAATGTCTTTCCCAAGAACATTATAGTATTGTCTCTAGGGCACAAATACTAATAATCTCTCACTTGCACTAGAGCCAATCACCCATGTATCTAATACCCATGGAACTAGTGTGACCTTCGTGCTTCTGCTGCGATAAAGCCTTAGTCAGTGTGTCTGCAATGTTATCATTAGTATGCACTTTACATATATGTATATCTCCCCTCCTAGTAATCTCTCGAAGTAGATGATATCGTCTAAGTATATGCTTCTCAGGAATGGGACCTTGGTTCCTTAGCCTGCGCAATAGCTCCATTGTTATCGAAATAAAGATCAACTGGATCTGTGATCGATGGAACTACTCAAAGTCCCTCAATAAATTTCCGAAGCCAAACAGCCTCTTTGGCTGCTTCACTGGCAGCAATATAACCAGCTTCCATTGTAGAATCAGCTACTGTCTCTTGCTTCAAACTCTTCCAGCTTACAGCACCTCCATTTAGACAAAACACAAACCCAGATTGAGACACAGTATCGTCTCTGTATGTTTGGAAACTAGCATCAGTGTAACCTCTTACAACTAGCTTCTCATCTCCTCCATTTACCAAGAATGAATCTTTAGTTCTCTTGAGGTACTTAAGAATATTCTTGACTGCCGTCCAGTGACCTTCACCTGGATTAGACTGGTATCTACTCGTCATGCTCAAAGCATACGAGACATCAGGTCGAGTACATATCATTGCATACATTATTGAACCAATTGCCGAAGCATATGGTACCTTTTTCATACGGTCCTTATAATCTAATGATTTAGGACAGTTTTCTTTTGAGATCACTATCCCATGAGACACAGGGACAAATCCCCTTTTTGCCTCTTGCATCCCAAAACGATGCAATACTTTGTCAATGCATGTACTCTGACTTAAGCCGATTAATATTCTAGATCTATCTCTATAGATCTTGATCCCTAATATATAGGTAGCATCGCCTAAGTCTTTCATTGAGAAACTTTTTCCCAACCAAGTCTTAACAGCCTGAAGAGAAGGTATGTCATTCCTTATTCGTAATATATCATCAACATATAATACTATGAATGCCACTTTGCTCCCACTAACCTTCTTATAAACACATGGCTCATCTTCATTTTGAATGAAGCCAAACTCTTTGACTGTTACATCAAAATGAATGTTCCAACTCCTTCAGGTCTGCTTCAATCCATAAATGGATCATACTAGCATACAGGCCATTCTATCAAATTTCGGATCGACAAAACCTACTGGTTGTATCATATACACATCCTCTTCTAAGCTCCCATTTAAGAAAGCGGTTTTGGCATCCATTTGCCAGATTTCATAGTCATAGTAAGCTGCTATCGCAAGCAAAATCCTGATGGACTTGACCATAGCTACTGGTGAGAAAGTTTCATCATAGTCAATACCATGAATTTGTTTGAAACCTTTCGCCACTAGTCTTGCTTTGTAGGTCATTACATTACCATCCATGTATGTTTTCTTCTTGAAAACCCATTTACACCCAATAGGTTTTACCCCTTCAGGTGGTTCAACCAAAGTCCATACTTTGTTTTCATACATGTCTCAAATTTCATAGCTTCCAGCCATCTCTCAGAATCTGGACTATTCATAGCATCCTGATAGGTAAGAGGCTCATCATTATCCATAACCATTACATCGTCGGTCGGAGTTAAGAGAAATCCATAATATCTCTCGGGCTCGTGGCGAATCCTACCAGATCTACGAACAACCTGTGTTTCTTGAGCAGTCATATTTTCATGTACATCTTGCTCATGTTCCAACTCTGGTTCAATGTGATTCTGTGGTTCTCGAACTTCATCGAGATCTATCATACTCCCACTGTTTTTCTTAGAAAGCAGTTCTCTTTCAAGGAACACATCAGTTCTAGCAACAAACACTTTGCTCTCGGTACGATTATAGAAATAATACAATTTAGTTTCTTTTGGGTATCCCACAAAATTACATTTGTCTGATTTTGGTCCTAGCTTGTCAGTGACTAAACGTTTCACAAACGCTTCGCATCCCCATACTTTCAAAAATGACATGTTATGACGTTTCTCAGTCCATATCTCATATGGTGTGGTTTGACTGGATTTAGTAGGAACGCGGTTAAGTGTGTGTGCAGCCGTTTCCAGAGCATAACCCCAGAAACTAATTGGAAGATTCGCTAGACTCATCATCGATCGCACCATGTCCAACAAGGTACGATTTCTCCTTTCAGATACACCATTCCATTGTGGTGTTCCAGGAGGTGTGAGTTGTGATACTATACCACACTCCTTTAAGAAGTTCTTAAATTCTAAGCTTAGGTACTCACCTCCACGATCAGATCGTAGAGTTTTAATACTTCCGCCTATTTGCTTTTCCACTTCTACCTTGTACTCTTTGAATTTTTCATATTATTCGGATTTGTTCTTCAAAAGATACACATATCCATATCTACTAAAATCATCTGTAAAAGTTATTAAGTAGTAAAAGCTACCTCTTGCCATCGTACGCATTGGACCACATACATCACTATGTATAAGTTCTAATCGTTCGGTGGCCCTCTCACCAATTCCGGTAAAAAGAGCTTTAGTCATTTTTCCAATGAGACAGGGTTCACATTCATCGTATGATTCAAAATCAAACTTATCCAAGTATCCATCCTTATGTAACTTGGAAATGCGTTTATCATTTATATGGCCTAAACGACAATGCCAAAGGTATGTTTGATTTGAGTCATTAGCCTTAATACGTTTATTATTTACATTATAGACAGGAATATCAAGATCAAGAACATATAAACCATTAAATAAACGTGCAACCCCATATGTAACATTATTCAAACCAAAGGAACAACTATTGTTCTGAATTGTAAAGGAAACCTTTCTTGTCCAAACAAGAAACAAAAATAATGTTTCTGCAAATCGCAGGCACGTAAAAACAGTTCTCAAGTTCTAAAATAAGCCCAGTGGGCAACGATAAATAATAAGTCCCTACAGCCAAAGCAGCAACCTTTGCTCCATTACCAACGCGTAGGTCGACTTATCCTTTCGCCAAAGTCCTACTCTTTCACAGTTCCTGCACATTTATACAAATGTGAGAACCACATCCAGTATCTAATACCCATGATGTAGAAGTAGATAAATTGACTTCTATAACATAAATACCTGAATCAGAAATCTTCACAGACTTCATTTTCTTCAGATTCAGATCCTCCAAACAAGCTTGACAGTTTCGCTTCCAATGACCCGGCTTCTTGCAAAAGTGACAATCACCCTTTGCAGCACCACCTTTTGAAACACCTCCTGTAGACTTTAAAGCCTTTTTGGAAGTAGGCTTTGGATTAGAAAATTTAGATCCAATCTTCTTCTTGCCTTTCCACTTCCCATTTCCTTTGACATTCCCTTTGTTCACCTTCATTATGGGAGCAGGGTTAGCCTTTGACATATTGGTTTCAGTAGTTCTCAATAATGCCAACAGTTCAGTAGGTGTTTTGTCTATCTCATTCATAGTATAGTTTATGACAAATTGAGTATAGTTGATGTTCAAAGACTGCAAGATCAAATCTGTTTGGTGTTCCAGTAAAACTGGGTAACCCAAATTCTCAAGGGTTTCCAAATACCCTATCGTCTTTAGAACATGCGGTCCAACCGGGTCACGATCTCCCTGTTTGCATGCATACAACGCTTTGCTTACATCAAACCTCTCTTGACGAGCTTGACCCTCAAACATCCTTTTGAGGTGCTCAATCATGTCATAAGCGTCCATACGCTCATGTTGTTTCTGAAGCTCAGGACTCATAGTCGCTAGCATCAAACAACAAACATCCGTATATTCATCACGATGCTTCTGATAAGAATTTTGTTGAGCCTCGGTTGCTTCAGCAGCAAGAGGTCCAGGGTGAGGAATATCAAGGACATAAAGCTTTCGCTCCTGCCTGATGACAATCCTCAAATTCCTTTGTTAATCAAGGAAGTTGGTTCCTGTCAGCTTTTCCTTCTCAAGGATTGATCGCACATAAAAAAATTTTGAGTTTGCCATAAAATAAGTTAGTTGCAGATTTATTAAAATTATGTTCAAGTGTTTTATTCACATATATATATATTCACAATATATATCTCCCACTATTTTTATCAAATCAATAGCCCTAACTACTAATTCAGAAAGCATTTCTCTAAATCTTTCTAATGAGCCAAGATCCATATTTCGTCATGCTTAAGGCCAGCTTTGGCTTTACTCCCAAAACATGATTTATTTAGGTAGACAACTCTTGTCAATTATATCATATATAACTCTTGAAATGTTTGGTAGAACAACATTTGTTCACATTTATCTAATAAATCATACCAAATTCCATGCCTCTAAGTTCAGAATCCTATTGTGGTAACTTAGTTAAGTCTAACCCAATGGTCTAATAGTTAAGTATCATATTTACTTCATCGCGTCTTACCACGATATATTGGAGTGCTTCGCTTTGGCGAACCCACTATTTCTCGATCTAGGTCTTGACGAGTGTTGCCCATTGGAAGGCATCTAATTGACTTAATATTTTAACTTTAGGGATTTGTTATTATTAAAACGACCATGATCCCATCATCAAGAGATTCCCAATTTTTCCTTGAACTAATTACTTCAAATCAAAATTCATCAATGGTTTGATTTCCAGTCCGTCAGAGGAGACACAATGGTCTCACTTAAAACCCGTCTTTCTTACAAGCGCTGCTTGTATTTTTGTCAAAATCGCCCCATATCAAAATTTGAAAATTCATACTTATTTTCGTGTTTCATAAACACAGGAATCTCATGTTCGTTTTTGTTCAATTTTAAAATCTTGAATCGTTACAGATTTTATCTTGTTTAGCAAACATGGCATGGGTGACGTATCTAATACATTCATGTTTAATCTAATTAAAGCGTGCATCATTATAACTACGCATACATATCATCATCACATGCATCATATATGTAAAGTGCATAAAATAAACGTGCTTGGTTATGGCCCAATCCTATGTGATTTTTCCAAGCTAAAGGAAAAATCGAGGTCAATCTATGGTGGTATTAAATACAACATAATAATTATGTTTTAAAGAAAACATTTTATTATAATAAATTATGTTTTATTGATTATTGTTATTATTGTTATTATGTCTTTATTTACTGCGTTATAAATGTTAGCATAATAAATGTCCTTGAAATTATGATACGTATTCGATATCTTTAAGTATGTGACTTAAAAATGAGATTATATGAATAGTATCTTTATTCCTAAATATCCATAGTCGAGTGTTATTATTTAAGGACAATAATAATACACAGAGACTAGTATGTTTGTTGACTGATGACCACATCTCATTGGTCATAGGTATGGTGATACTAAAGTCAAAACATAGGTGCATGTAAGAGTACATGACACTGGATTGACCCGCCGTGAGATTACACATGTTAATAGTGTCATAAGTAATTCTCACTGTGATAATGGTGTAATGATCCTTAGACCTGAAATCATTATATTTTTATACGAGAATTAATATACTTTGATTACATTAAAAGTTACCTTTGACCGGGTGATGATAAAAGTCGAAATTGGGTATATTATGAATCGTATGAGAAATATGAATGATCTAGATGGGATTTAACCCTCCTACTTTTAGGAGCGATATTATTGGCCTCTTGTTTGAGTGAGACTAAGAAATGCACGGTCGTGCTCAAATGTTGATTTGATTTATTAGTCTACTCATCGATCAAGAAAACTAAGATTAAATTATGAAGAGGATGCCACATTACATGCCTCGAGTTTAATCTATAATATTAAGGTTAAAAGGATTATATTACATGGAACATTATTCACGAAAGGCTTAATCGAATCACCGATTTAATTATTATTACTTGGGCGGCAATGATGTATTACTAGATGCCGCTCATTGTTTAAAATTTTAATTAGTTATTGAAATTGTTACCAATGTAATAATAACCTACAGGGTCACACACAAAGAACGCTTGAAGGAGAAATAATTTAAATTATGAATTTAAATTTAAATAAGTAATTTATTCTATTTATAATATTAATTAAGTATGACTTGATTAATTATTTAAATATAAAATGGAATTACTTAAACTAATTCTGAAATTAGTTATTAATTAATTAAGTGCGACTTAATTAAATAATAAATTGGAATTTCGGATTAGTATTTTATTATAATTGGATTATAATTAGAAAACTTATTTTCCTCTCTATATAAACTCTCAAAGAGGGCTGATTTTAATGATGAAAAACGTTTTTACATTAAAACCCTAGCCGCTTATGAGAGCAAGAAAAGAGAGAGAGAAAGAAGCAGTTTTCGGGTGCTAGTACACATCAATCCTTCAAGAAAAGCGTTTGTGTGGATAACGTAGAGTGTAGATCGCGAGAGCGGGATACATGGTGATTGAACAAGCTTTGGATATCCATTAATCTTCCATTAATGAACTGTTAAAGCTTCTTAAGGTATTTGTTCTTAATCTCCTAATTAAATCTTTTGTTTTCGCATGGATCCTGCGGATGGGTTTCGAATTTTGATTTATTTTTACGTTTTCCGTTGCGTTTATGTGCTCGAAACCCTTCAATGGTATCAAAGCTACTTGCGAAACGTTTTAATTCGGTTGTGTGTTTAACAGTTTTCGATATATATGCATATTTGCGATCTACCATGTTTTTGTGTTGATTTATATATATGTATGTATATGTTTTTGAATATATGATATTCATGAGGATTTGATAATCATGAGATGATTGTGTATATTGCTGTATGTATATGATACATATTAAATCGAATTATGAGAATCGTATTCGATACGATTTCTGAATACGATGCGCATATTTAGTGAAATTTGCATACTGTGTCAGAATTTCGCCGAAAATACCTTTTCGGAAAGGGAAACGGACGTATGAAGAAAACTGAAAAAGTCACTCGTTCATCTGTAAGGCGTTTGACGTCGTTTACTGTCTGTAAACAGCGATTTAATGTTTTCAGAATTCTGATTTTGATTTTCTGATTTACACTTTATTTGATTTCTATGATTGGATCATGAGAAATATGATATGGTATGATATGTTAATGCAATATGAGATGTTCTTAATTGTTATATGAGCATGGTGATTGGTTATGGCCTAAAGACCCATAGATAGTGGTTTTGTTTTAATGGTTTGGTTTCTAAATACGACTTGCATGTCGTTATTCCTTGTAATGTTTAAATCTCGAATGTAACTCGAGTTCTACTTGTAAGTTCAGTAGGATAGGTTGTTTTATTTATGTAATATATATGAAGACATCCAAGATGGAGAACCAAGGAAGCATTACAAGGAGGCAAGCAAGGAGGCAAGTTAAAGCTTGAAGACTTGTAACATTGTATTGTATTTTGATACCACCATAGATTGACCTTGATTTTTCCATTAGCTTGGAAAGATCACTTAGGTTGGGCCATAACCAAACACGTTTACTTTACGCACTTTACATATATGATGCATGTGATGATGATATGTATGCGTAGATAATGATGCATGCTTTAATTAGATTAAACATGTATGTATTAGATACATCACCCATGTCATGTTTGTTAAACAAGATAAAATCTGTAACGATTCAAGATTTTAAAATTGAACAAAACGAACATGAGATTCCTGTGTTTATGAAACACAGAAATAAGTATGAATTTTCAATTTTTTGATATGGGGCGATTTTGACAAAAATACAAGCAGCGCTTGTAAGGAAGGCGGGTTTTAAGTGAGACCAGTGTGACTCCTCCGTTGGACTGGAAATCAAACCATTGATGAATTTTGAATTGAAGTACTTAGTTCAAGGAAAAATTGGGAATCTCTTGATGATGGGATCATGGTCGTTTTAATAATAAAATCCCTAAAGTTAAAATATTAAGTTGATTAGATACCTTCCAATGGGCAACACTCGTCGAGACCTAGATCGAGAAAGAGTGGGTTCGCCAAAGCAAAGCACTCCTATCTATCGTGGTAAGACGCGATGAAGTAAATGTGATACTTAACTGTTAGACCATTGGGTTAGACTTAACTAAGTTACCACAATAGGATTGTGAACTTAGAGGCATGGAGCTTGGTATGATTTATTAGATAAATGTGAACAAATGTTGTTCTACCAAACTTTCCAAGAGTTATGTATGATAAAATTGACAAGAGTTGTCTACCTAAATAAATCATGTTTTGGGAGTAAAACCAAAGCTGACCTTAAGCATGACGAAAATGGATCTTGGCTCACTTGAAAGATTTAAGAGAAATACTTTCTGAATTAATAGTTAGGACTATTTATTTGATAAAAATAGTGGGAGGTATATAATGATATACCATAATCACTTAAACATAATAATTAATAAATTTGCAACCTAGATTAATTTTATGCACTTTAATATTGTAGCTATCAAATGACAAATAACACAAACAACTTCTCTATGCGATCAGTCCTTGAGAAGGACAAGCTGACAGGAACAAATTTCCTCGACTGATATAGGAGCTTGAGGATCGTCCTCAGGCACCACGATGTTAGTCAAATTATTCCCTTACCTTTTAGCTGAGAATGTAACATGTGCCGAACATAATGCTTATTGGAAGAAAATTGATGATTCGACTACTGATGTTTCATGTCTCATGCTTGCAACTATGAGTGTTGAGCTTAAGAAACAATATGAGCATATGGATGCTTATGAGATATTTGAGCACCTTAAAAGATGGTTGAGGAAAAGGCTCGTCAAAAGGGATTTGACAATAGCAAGACACCATACACCTACAAGTAGGGAACGTGAGATTCGGTTGGACCAGATGTTCTAAAGATGATAGGGTATAATGAGTACCTTGATTATTATTTATTTTGGGTTTCAAGATTGGTCTAGAGACTCAGAATGATTTGATCATACAAATCTTTGAACAATAACTATTCTCAATTAGTTAGTGAACAACGAAATAAATGAGATAGACATAGCACCCACTAAGTTGTGAAGCACGTTGAGAACTGTTGTAAGCAACATGATAAATGCATGGACTACTCCCATAATGATGGTGAATGTAGGAATGTGAATGGGAAAGGAAAATGGAATGGAAAGAAGAAGATTTGATCTAATTCTATAGCCATATTAAACTCCAATCCCAAAGAGGTTTTGTCACCTAAAGGAGGTGTTGCTAAATAAAGAAGACGATTGTCGCTTCTGTGGAAAACCGAAAGACTGGAAGTTAAACTGTCATGCTTATTTGGAAGATCTAAGAAGAAGACCAGCGAGGGTCAAGCTTCAGGTTTCGGGTTAGAATTGGAGCAAAAGTTGTTGCTCTAGTTGAAGTAACTCGTTACTTAATTTTGCCTATAAGGCTAAGTTTAGAACTTGATAATTGTAACTACGTGCCTCTAAGAGTAGAGACATTATATTGATTTCTTGTATGGACAAGAAAGGTTTTTCATTTTAATTGGATATATAACAATTGTTGTTTATTACATTTCAATGAAAAGGTTAATGATGTTGCACAATTAGTTAACAATTTATATGTTCTAAAATGACTCAAATCAAACATTACCTTTGGCACTGTAATTAAGGCCATATTATAAGAAATGCATTTCCAATTTACATACTGATGGATGATTGGATAAGTTTGATTATGAATCATATGAAGAATGCGAATCTTGGTTTATTTGGTAAAAAGACAAAAGGCCCCTTTTACTATAAATGGTGAAAGGGTCATCGAACGATTATGACTTATACATGGTGATGTATGTGGTCATATATGTACGATGGCAGAAGGTAGGTTTTACTACTTTATAGCGGTTACTGATGATTTCAGTAGATACGAATATGGATATCTTTTGAAGAACACATTCGAATCTTTTGAAAAGTTCAAAGAATATTAAGCTGAAGTAGAAAAGGTTCAAAGAAAGGGGTTTCTAAAAACTAAAATCACAATTTGTTGGACATCGTGCGATGGATGATGAGTCAAGAGGATCTTCCAATAAGTTTCTGGGGTTATACCCTAGAGACAAGTGCATATACACTAAACCGTGTTCCTACTAAAATGGTTCAGGAGACACCATATAAGATGTGGACTGAGAAAAGTTATAGCATGTCATTTATGAAAATTAGGGGATGCAAAGCGTTTGTGAAACGTTTAACCTATGACAAGCTAGGACCAAAATCAGATAAATGTAATTTTGTGGGATACCAAATTAAAACAAAAGGGGTCTTACTTCTTTAATCCTCCAGAGAACAAAGTGTTTGTTGCTCGGACTGCTGTATTTCTTGAGAGAGAATTTCTTTCTAAAAGAAATACTGGGAGGAAAATAGATCTCGATGAGGATCGAGAACCACGAGATAACATTGAACCGAAGTTGGAACAAGAGCAGAATGTGCAAGAAAATGTTAATGACAATACTGCTCAAGAAACACAGGTTGTTCGTAGGTCTGGTAGGATTAACCATGAGTCCGAGAGATATTATGAATTTCTCTTGACTCAGGATGGTGATGTAATGCTTGTGAATAATGATAATGAGCCTCTTACCCACCAAGACGCTATGAAAATTCCAAGAGCTAAAAGTTGGCAGGAGGCCATGAAATCTAAGATGGATTCCATGTATGAAAAACCAAGTATGGACTTTGGTTGATCCACCTATAGGGGTAAAACCTATAAGGTGCAAGTGCGTTTTCAAGAAGAAAACTGACATGGATAGTAATGTACAGACCTATAAGGCACGACTGGTGGCAAAAGGTTTCAAGTAAATTCATGGTATTGACTATGATGAAACTTTCTCACCAGTGGCAATGGTCAAGTCCATCGGGATTTTGCTTGCTTACTATGACTACGAAATCTGGCAAATGGATGTCAAGACTACTTTCTGGAATGGGAGCGTTGAAAAGGTTGTGTACATGACACTACCTGAAGGTTTTATAGATCCAAGTTTTGCTAGAATAGTTTATAAGATAAGTCGATCCATTTATGGATTAAAGTAAGCCTCGAGGAGATGGAATATACGTTTTTGATGAAACAGTCAAATAGTTTGGCTCTATTCAAAATGAAGATGAACCGTGTGTTTACAAGAAGGTTAGTGGGAGCCATGTGGCATTCCTAGTATCATATGTAGATGATATATTATAAATAAGGAATGACATACTTTCTCAACAGACTGTTAAGACTTGGTAGAGAAATAGTTTCTTGATGAAAGACTTAGGAGATGTGTCCTATATCTTAGGGATCCGGATCTATAGAGATAGATCACGAAGATTTTTAGGCTTAAGTCAGAGTACATACATTGACAATGTATTGCCCCAATTAGGGATGCAAAGAGGCTAAAAGGGAAATGTTCCCATGTCTATGAGATAGTGATCTCAAAATAAATGGTCTAAAATCATTGGATGATATGGACCACATTAGTATAGTTCTATATGCTTCGGAAATTGGTTTCATAATGTATGTGATGATATGTACTCGTCATGTTGTCTCATATGCTTTAAGCATGACGAGCAAGTACCAATCTAATCCAAGTGATGGTCACTTGATTGGAATCAAGAATATTCTTAAGTGCCTGAAGAGGACTAAAGACTCATTCTTGGTATATGGACGAGATGGGAAGCTGGATGTAAAATGTTACACGGATGTTAGTTTCTAGACAGACATGACAGTTTTTGTGTCTTAGTCTGGATTTGTGTTTTGTATAAAAAGATGTGTTGTAAGCTAGAATAGTTCACAACAAGAACTGTAAATGATTCTACAATCGAGGCTTAGTATATTGATACTAGCGAAGTAGCCAAAGATGATGTTTTGGGAATTTACTAAGACGATATCACCTTATTAATGAGATTAATGATCAAGGAGATATACTTATATGTAAAGTGCATACTATTGAGAATATTGCAGAACCACTGACTAAGGCTTTGTCTCAGCAGAAGCTTGTAAGTCACACTAGTTCCAAATGTTAGCATAATAAATTTCCTTGGAATTATGATACGTATTCGATATCTTTAAGTATGTGACTTAAAAATGAGATTATATGAATAGTATCTTTATTCCTAAATATCCATAGTCGAGTGTTATTATTTAAGGACAATAATAATACACAGAGACTAGTATGTTTGTTGACTGATGACCACATCTCATTGGTCATAGGTATGGTGATACTAAAGTCAAAACATAGGTGCATGTAAGAGTACATGACACTGGATTGACCCGCCGTGAGATTACACATGTTAATAGTGTCATAAGTAATTCTCACTGTGATAATGGTGTAATGATCCTTAGACCTGAAATCATTATATTTTTATACGAGACGTAATATACTTTGATTACATTAAAAGTTACCATTGACCGGGTGATGATAAAAGTGGACATTGGGTATATTATGAATCGTATGAGAAATATGAATGATCTAGATGTGATTTAACCCTCCTAATTTTAGGAGCGATATTATTGGCCTCTTGTTTGAGTGAGACTAAGAAATGCACGGCCGTGCTCAAATGTTGATTTGATTTATTAGTCTACTCATCGATCAAGAAAACTAAGATTAAATTATGAAGAGGATGACACATTACATGCCTCGAGTTTAATCTATAATATTAAGGTTAAAGGGATTATATTACATGGAACATTATTCACGAAAGGCTTAACCGAATCACCGATTTAATTATTATTACTTGGGTGGCAATGATGTATTACTAGATGCCGCTCATTGTTTACAATTTTAATTAGTTATTGAAATTGTTACCAACGTAATAATAACCTACAGGGTCACACACAAAGAATGCTTGAAGGAGAAATAATTTAAATTATGAATTTAAATTTAAATAAGTAATTTATTCTATTTATAATATTAATTAAGTATGACTTGATTAATTATTTAAATAGAAAATGGAATTACTTAAACTAATTCTGAAATTAGTTATTAATTAATTAAGTGTGACTTAATTAAATAATAAATTGGAATTTCGGATTAGTATTTTATTATAATTGGATTATAATTAGAAAACTTATTTTCCTCTCTATATAAACTCTAAAAGAGGGCTGATTTTAATGATGAAAAACGTTTTTACATTAAAACCCTGGCCGCTTATGAGAGCAAGAAAAGAGAGAGAGAAAGAAGCAGTTTTCGGGTGCTAGTACACATCAATCCTTCAAGAAAAGCGTTTGTGTGGATAACGTAGAGTGTAGATCGCGAGAGCGGGATACATGGTGATTGAACAAGCTTTGGATATCCATTAATCTTCCATTAATGAACTGTTAAAGCTTCTTAAGGTATTTGTTCTTAATCTCCGAATTAAATCTTTTGTTTTCGCATGGATCCTGCGGATGGGTTTCGAATTTTGATTTATTTTTACGTTTTCCGTTGCGTTTATGTGCTCGAAACATGTATGTATTAGATACGTCACCCATGCCATGTTTGCTAAACAAGATAAAATCTGTAACGATTCAAGATTTTAAAATTGAACAAAACGAACATGAGATTCCTGTGTTTATGAAACACGGAAATAAGTATGAATTTTCAATTTTTTGATATGGGGCGATTTTGACAAAAATACAATCAGCGCTTGTAAGGAAGGCGGGTTTTAAGTGAGACCAGTGTGACTCCTCCGTTGGATTGGAAATCAAACCATTGATGAATTTTGAATTGAAGTACTTAGTTCAAGGAAAAATTGGGAATCTCTTGATGATGGGATCATGGTCGTTTTAATAATAAAATCCCTAAAGTTAAAATATTAAGTCGGATCTCCCCCCCCCCCCCCCCCCCTCTCTCTCCCCCCCTTGATGTAGAGCAACTAGGGTTTTTAACAAAAACAAATTCTGATCAATTAACCCTAAAATAATACATCTTTATGTATTTATATGGAGAGAGGTTTTGGGCCTATACCTAATCTGATTGGGCTTCCAAAACCCGATCTGATTATTAGTAGTATTTTTATTATATTCGAATTATTATATAATTAATCAAGTCCTACTTAATTAATTCAATAATTCAAAATAATAATAAAAATTCATTTAAATTCGAAATTTAAATAAAACTCCGTTTAAAACGTTCTTTGTGTGTGACCCTTTAGGTTATTATTACGTTGGCAATAATTTTAATATCTTATAATAAAATTATAAACAATGAGCGGCATCTAGTAATACATCATTGCTACCCAGGTAATAATAATAATTGGTGATCCAATTAAACCTTTAGTGAATAATGTTCTATGTAATATAATCCTTTTAACCTTATATTATAGATTAAACTCAAGGCATGGTTTGTCTCATCCTCTTCATCGTTTAATCCTGGTTTACTTGATCAATTAGTAGACTATTAAATAAATCACTATTTGAGCATAGTCATGCATTTCATAGTCTCACTCAATCAAAAGGCCAATAATATCACTCCTAAAAAGGAGGGTTAAATCCTATATCTATCATTCATATTTCTCATATGATTCATAATATACCCAATGTCCACATTTATCATTGCCTGGTCAAAGCTAACTTTGAGTAGAATCAAAGTATATTAATTCTCATATAGAAATATAATGATTTCAAGTCTAAGGATCATTACATCATTATCATTGTGAGAATTATTTATGACACTTGATAACATTTACCATGAAGAATTCACACAGTGGGTCTATCCAGTGCCATGGTTTTCTAACATGCACTTATGTTTTTGACTTTAGTATCACCATACTTATGACCAATGAGATGTGGTCATCTATCAACAAACATACTAGTCTTAATGCATTATTATTGTCCTCAAATAATAACACTTGATTAGGGATCTTTAGGATTATAAACATTATTCATATAATCTCATTTCTAAGTCACATACTTAGAGATATAGAATTCGTGATTATATTCCAAGGACATTTATTATTCTAATATTTATATCGCAGTTCATAAAGACATAATAAACAAATAATGAAAATCCAATAGAACATATTTATTAATAATCAAAATGTCTTTCCCAAGAATATTATAGTATTGTCTCTAGGGCACAAATACTAATAGTGCATGTATATAATTTGTCTAAAAATGAGCTTTATAGAAAAGTTATTTAAAAATTTGAAAACATATTTAAATTAGAAATTCTTCTTTTAATGTTGAGGACTCAAAATACTAACAATTAGAATTAAAGTATGTACTAAGTAAGTAATAGATTTTTAATATTTTAGTTTTATAATTAATTATCATATTATCTATCTATACTATTAAATCTTTATATATAATAAGCGTAAAAGAGATATTATCCAAAACTTTTGTCTTGTACTGTCAAATCGGTAAGGACCGTTGATCTTAAAATACATGAATGACAACCATTAGATCTAATATTAAAAAAATTATTTTAATAATATAAATTAAAAATTGGTAGGTTTTTTAAGTTGACTAGAATTCTTAATATAAAAATTCGTAAGTTCAAATTATAAATTGAGTAGGTTTATTTGATTGTTGGTCTATAATTTAATTCTAAGTTGAGTAGGTTTTCTTTGTTTTAATTCTATTCCTAAGTTGAATAAAACTATTGTTAAAATTCGTCATTTTATTTTTTATTCAGTTTCACGGTAGTTTTAATTGATTTTTTTTAAACCATCACTAAATTAAATATTGTTTTGTGAGTTTTGTGGGTTGTGAAATCGTTTAAATCTTATGTTTAAAACTCAAAACACAACATAAGTAATGTATTAAGCGTATGAAACATGATAAATAAAGTCTAAAACCTAATAACATAAAATTATTAAAAAAATTAGGAATTAACATAATTATAATTTTTTTTTAAACCATATATTACATGGGTTATAAGATACTAATATTAAAAATCTTAAGCAACCTACCTACAAATCGCCAAGGAAGGGAAGATGACTGAGGGAATTTGTGTGTATGGTCACGGGAAATTAATACAACAATTTTGTGAAAACAATGATATTGTATGTGCAAGTATTTCTGTAAATAATTATATTTGTCAAATCTCGATCGAATAAATTATAATAATCGTAAGCGAATCTTATTCAAAATTTTGGTAGTTCGGTCCCTGCACGATCATCGTACAACCAAATTAATAAGGATCGTTAGATCTTAAATGATATATGAGAATAATTAGATCTAATATTAAAAACTGTACTTGATAAATAGTACGATTATATTTAGAAAGTAAAAAATGTATTTGATTAATATTAGAATTATATTTAAAAACTAAAAAGTGTACTTTAATAATCTAAAACAAATATAATTGGGTTTATCTAATATAATTGGGTTTAATAATTGGATTTTTGAAAGAAAAAAGTTTTAGGATTTCGTTTTTGATTTACTAAATTAAAGTTTGTAATTAAATTTAATTAATAATATGATAAATATATGTATTATATGTATTTTTATAATAGTGTGCTACAGGACTCCATATATATATATATATATATATATATATATATATATATATATATATATATATATATATATATATACTAGCTTATAGCCCGTGCGATACACGGTTACTTTAATTTTATTTATAATTATTCTGTTTATAATTATATTTGTATTACCCATGCAACACACGATTGTTTTTTTAATATTTATATTTATAATTATATTTCTTTATGAATATTTTAATATTTAAAATTTATTAGTTTACGTGATTAAATTATTGTTAAAAAAGATTTAGCCAAAAAAATTGTAGTTAAAAATTTGATATTTATTATATTTTACACGCTCAATTTAATATTTGTTTATATTTAATTCACAAAATAATCTTTAATTTAGTTGTGGTTTAATAGTTCTTTTTCAATTTAAAACTATTCTAAAATTAAAAAGAGAATAAAGTGACGAAATTTAATGTTTAGAATTCTATTCGATTTAGAAAATCTACTTATATGTAGTTTAGATTATTAAAATACCCTTTATTAACCAAATACAGTTTTTAACGTTAAATATAACGGTTTTCACCTATCTATTTAAGGTTAACTGATTTTTATTATTTTGTTATTAAATGAGTTTCCTTATTTAATTACAACTATTTTTATGTTTTGACTTTTTAGAAAACACAATCCTAGTATAATATCTTTTGACTTATATCATTTTTAGATAATAACTTTTTTTATATGATATAATCTTGATCATCTATTTTTAAAAGTATTGGATCTAACGGTTGAAAATGTTTTGGGGGTATTTAGGACCAAACTACCATGATAACATCATTAATTTTTCTTAATATTTATAAATTTTTTTAAATATTTATTGCTAAAATATAATATACTCTTTTTGTAATATGTTAATGATGCGGGAACTTTGAACTTTTGAGAAAATAAATTATCAATTAAAATATATTTTGTTTGTAATAGTTCTTCTTTTAAATTAGTACACCGTGACGATCAAAATTCTGTATAAAATTCATTTTTTTTATAATATATCCATGTTATTATATTAAAGACTAAATAATGAAAGCTTTATAAGTCTCTGGTCGCTTTGTTTGATCACTCAATCCATAATCGTTGAATCTTTCAAATTAAATTGTTGAGAAACGTTACATATAAAAGTAAAATTTTTATGTAGAATGATCTAAGTTTTGAATCTACCAACAACATATTAAAATTTACAGGTTTTTTTGAAAAATAAGATTTTTTTTCATTTTTTTCTTGCAGACATGGGTTATTTGATAAAAAAATTTGTAAAGTACAATTTTTCAGAGAAAAGTAGTATACTAATTGATTAAAAAACTTTTAAAGTTTTGAATTTAATAATTTACAATGTATATAGGTTTAAAAAGTTTGGCTTCTTCTGTAGCTGAGTCTAAAATTTCAAAATACATGTTTTTTAAATATGAATATAGTCCCGCTAACAATGAAATTAGGTCTCTATGAGTTCCTATAAAACAAAATCACCATTTGCATATAATTTATTATTTAATAATAAATATTTGATTAGTAATGATCTAAAACTTAATAAAATAGGATAACAAATCTGCACAATTTTATAAAATTTTATCCTCGTATTATTATATTCTTTGTTGATTTGAATTTTTCTTAGATTGATTTTAATTTTTGAACATAGATTTCTAAATTTAAAATAGTTAGAAAAAAGTAATTAAATTGGCGTAAAAACAATGATGACATAATAATTATTATTAGAATTTAAATACTCACTTTACTAATTTGGGCTTTATCTTGTAATTTAAAAATCAGATTTTGACGATTTTACACCCCACATGGAGATAACTAAATTATCTTTAATTAAAAGATAGTTTAACATTCTTTATCTAACCGGAATTGTCCATGGAAGAGAAAAAGAAAGTCACGAATTTTTTACATGGAGAATTATATTCAATATAGAAAACTTATTTATATTTGGTATATTTGGTTTAAATTATCAAAATACACTTTTTAGAATTTAAATATAATCCTATTATTAATAAAATACACTTTTTAATATTTGATCTAACGATTTTCACTTATGATCTAATGGTCGTTATTAATTTGGTTGTCCAAGGACCTTACGACCAAAATTTTGGATAAGATATCTATTATGTTTATTATATATAAGGATTTAATATAATAAGGATATCAAGTATATACTGATATAAGTATCTTACTAACTGCTTTTACTTTTAATGTTTCTGTTAGGAATATGTTGTTCTTGATGATAATTATAAAAATACTTAGTAGATTTTGTATTAAGTCATTTTGTAACTGTCAACGGAATGGCATGCTTTGCAGTGTTTCGTTGACATGTAGCTCATCAACGGAATGAGTGTTGTAGCAATTGCATTGTACAATACTTCACAGTTTGATATGCATTTTGTTGTATGTACTAGATAGGTTTTCTAAGTCATGTTGACTAAGTAATAGATAGGCAAAATAGGTTGGTCAATTGTAAGTATATCATGCCTTGTAATTTTGCCTAAGTGAAGACATGTCAACGGTATGAAGATTACTCTATCAACGGAACAAGGATACACCATCAACGAAATGAAGTTTACTCATCAACGGAATGGAGTTTACTCATCAACGAAATGGAGAATAAAGCTATCAACGAAACACATCTCCCTGCTATCAACGAATCATTATTGCTTTTCTGAATAGTTGACAAAGTGATAGTGACAGTTTACTGAACAGATCTAAAGGTGATGTGGAAGTGTACTTTGCATTGGAAACCATTAAAATGGACATGGGGAATAAGGAAACATCCCAGTTTTCCATTTGGGTCTTGGGAGTGATCATAATAAGCATAAAGACAAAAGCAAGGATCTCCAAGGACCACTGGACAAAGGGATGAAAAGCAAACTATTGGCGGTTACCTTTAGTGTACTTTAGCGTAGCCAAAAATAGCTTTGTAAACTTGGGGAATATATAACCAAGTGTAGCAGTTACTTTAAGAGTAAGAGAAGAAAAACAAATAGTTTGTATTAGCTATCTTTGAGAGCATTTCTTCTCTACAACTCTGTAACTGAGCAGCTGTGTACTTGTGTATCACAGATTATTTCCGCAATAAAAACACTTCAGTTGGATCATCAAACAATCCAACTGAATTATTTATATCTTGTGTTTTTATTTATTCAGTTCAGTTTTATTTTATAAAGTGTTTTAAGTTTAAGAAAATATCAAGAATTGTATTCAACCCCCCCTTCTACAATTCTGTTAGGTCATTTGGGATTAACAATTTCGGTTTTATTTACAGTGGATATAAAATTTTAAAATACATTATTACTTAAAAATTATTAAACAGGATAAAAATTATGTTATGATTATATAAAGTTTTATTCTCATATTATTATATTCTTAATCAATTTGAATTTGTTCTTAATTAATTTTAATACTTTATTGAAAGAAACATAAAATTTCTATATTTAAAAGAATTAGTAGAAAAATAAATAAATTGGTGCTACAATAATAATAAAATGTATATTAAAATTTAGATATTCACTTTACTATTTGGGTTCTATCCTGAAGTTTAGAAATTTAATTTTGACGATTCTACAACCCATGCGAAACTAACGAAATTATCTTTAATTTAATGATGATTTAATAATTATTATCTAACTTGACCAGTTGACCTACCCATAAACCGAAAACAAAAGATGGTTAAGAATTTTTACATAAAGAATTCAATTCAATATAGAAAACCAATTTATAATTGGTTTAAATTATCAAAGCACACTTCTTAGTATTTAAATATAATCCTACATTTAATCAAATACACATTTTAATATAAATATTATATTAAAAATTATCGTTTATGAATATGAAACCCTCAATATATTAATAATATTTTGATATTATCCTTTTATGTTTGTTATATGTAAAATAATATAATTATAATTTGGATTAATCAAATTGTTATGTTACTTGAAAAAAAATGTTTAAATTTATTCATGTACATGAGTTCTCCTGAGTCTCTTATAACGTAGGGTCCACCTGTATCATTGTTAGTATGATATATATGAGTATTATATTGATAATTTTTAATATTAATTTGGATTAATCAAATTGTTATGTTACTTCAGGAAAAAAATGTTTAAATTTATTCATGTACAAGAGTTCTCCTAAGTCTCGGTCACATGTTTCATTGTTAGTATGATATACATGAGTATTATATTGATAATTTTTAATATTGTAATCGATATTAATTGTTATCTTGATATTTGGTTTAATAATTATTATCTAACTGGAATTATACATAAATTCAAGAGAAAATATATTTAAGAACTTTTACATAGAAAAATTTTTAATTATCAAAATACACTTTTTAGTATTTATATATAATTCTATTATTAATCAAATACACTTTTTAATATTAGATATAACAATTCTCATCGATCTATTTAAGATCTAACTATAATTATTAATTTGATCGTATAGTGATCGTACACGGACCAGATCGATTTTAATTTTTTCTTAAATTGGTTTTAATATTTTATTGAAATAAACATAGAATTTATAAATTTAAAAGAATTAGGAAAAAAATTAAATTGGTGCTACAATAATAAAAAAAATATTTATTAAAATTTAGATAATAACTGTTTGGGCTCTATATTGAGTTTTAGACAACATATTTTAACGATTTTACAGCCCACGCGAAGCTAACAAAATTATCTTTAATTTAATGATGGTTTAATAATTATTATCTAACTGGAACTATCCATAAACTAAAGAGAAAAGATAATTACGAATTTTTACATAAAGATTTCTATTCAATATAGAAAACCTATTTATAATTGGTTTAAATTATGAAAATACACCTTTTAGTATTTAAATAATACCCTATTATTAATCAAATACAATTTTTAATATTATATCTAACGGTCCTCATCTATTTGAATATTTATAGTTTTATAATTCAACGGATCATATATTTTTGGTAGTACAGTGACCGACCAAAGTTTTGGATAAGATCTCTTTTACGCTTATTATATATAAGAAGTTAATATACGTAAAAGTTGAATGATTTTCATCAATGTTTCTTCATTTCTGTGTTTGATTCGAACAAATGAAATGGAAGTGAATGAATGAAATTAATAAAAAACAATCAAGGTCGGAGTCCGGAGAGAGATTAGGGAAACAAATGAATGCTAAATTGTTGCGATGGATATCGTAGAGAAAATAAGCACCGTGAGTAACACCCTTATTAAAATGGGAATTTTATCTTAATGATGTGACATGTCAAGTATCGAATTATAATTTGTAGGGTATATATATATGTACGCGGATCTCATATTAATATTAAAAAAAATTATTAATTATATAAGTGGCATATCAACTTTTGGGAACGATTCGAGAAACTATTGAACTCCAAAATTTTCTTATCAAAATAAATAAATAGGTGATTTGAGTTATATTTTACATTATTAGGGATAAAATGGAGTAAACAACAAACATGTCAAATTTATTAATCTTCAAACAACCACACATTTGAGTGTCATAAAAAATGAGTAGTGACATAAATTTACATTCTATGATCTAATTGGTCAATGCATTACGAATCTGTATATGTACATACGAATAATCGGTATTTACCGGAAAGGATCAAATATTCCCTCCTTTTCAAATTTATCAGTTTTATTTAATTTTTTGTGATCAAATTGAATAAAATTTGATTGTAAATTAAATCAACATACATTAAATTAAATTAAATATACTTTCTAATTATATAATTTTTGAAATTATATTTAATTATATATTATATGTGTTAACGGAGAAATCTCGTGATAACCAATTCGGGGAGGGTTGCTGGAATTGTGATAGTAACCGATGATGATTCGTAACGTAGGTTGTGGGGATTAGGGTTTATAATTTGGGGATAGCTGAGATTGTATGCGAGAATGAGTCGCAATTAAGATTGAATACTGAATTCTCTCTTTGTTTGCAAGTTTTCATCGTACCATACAATGTGCCTACGTACCCTATTTATAGAGATCAAGCCAGACGTAGTTCTTGGGGAACAAGTAACCCATGGGCCGAGTTTCCTTCTTTAACAACGAAAAGATCGGGATCACCGCCTTTGATATGTCATCATGAGTTGTCATGGTCTTGCTATGATCTCGGGATAAGATAAGATAATGATTGATCCGAGATTATCGGGGTCAATGTTTATCTAATAAGAGATAGCGAAAGACCAGCTCTATGCATATCAAAAAAGGAAAATATCCTTCAACTTTCCTAGTAAAGTAAGGTTCACCGACCTGGATGGTCTTTAACTAATATAATTTAAATACTTTATTTACTTTAAGTAAAACTCTTCACCCTTCTAGACGAAATTGTCTTCAAACCCCTTTTTTTTGGGCGAAGTTATTTTCAAGCCTGAAGAGGGCGAGATTACCTAGGGCGAGATTACCTTAAGGCGAGGCCACCTTAGGGTGAGGTTATCTATCAAGTCCCAAGTGAAGCCGCCACCTGATGCGTGGGCGAGAATATGTATTGAACGAGCATAATCGGATTAAGCCCAGGTTATATGTAATCCTTGCCCCAATTAGGGTGAGGTTTGTAAATAAATGGATTAGGCCCATCAGAGATTCTTTACTATCTCAAAGGTTTACTAGCCCAGACCTCCTTTTCTCGACCTAAAGGAGGGCGAGGCCACCATAAAAGACGAGGTTGTCATTTTGGCAATAACAACTACCCCCCAATTTCTTGTAACGAGAATTCGTAAAAGAAAATTTATCGGACAAATCTTTTATAGATGTCGCCCCTTTCTGGAATATTTTCTCCCTTGAAGTGCGAGGTTGATTTGTAATTCTTTCCCCTGTTGGTATACACCTGTATATTCATACAAATTATTTTTCTCGATAAATGGCAATTTTCTCACCAACGGCAACAAAAATCTAAAAACCAATCAGAGATGGACACGTGGTAACTTTTCCGTTTGCCTATAAAAACCCTGAAATTTTCCACACTTTTTCAAACTTACTGAAAATCCCCTAAAGTGTTGCAAAAAATTTCACCGAACGAAGAAGGCGAGACTTTGTTTTCGGAGGGCGAGATTCATAAATCACAAGGCGACTCCTACCTTTCACAAAGGCGATCCTTCCGACTTTTTGAGGTATATCTTCTCGTCTTCATTTAACTTTATCATTTGTATTATTCATATCATAATTAGGCGAGTTTCATTTAGGTTTAGCTTTAAGATAGGGCGTAAGTAGTTTTAGGACGTTGCCTCCATCTGATAGGGCGAGCACATTAAAACCCTCTTTTTACCCACTCCAAACAAAATATCCTTCCTTCTGAATCTCCTTTCTAACTATGTCCTCGCCCTTTTTTTCAGATGTCGAACGAAAACTCGCTCGTCGGGAATCATTCGTCGTCGCCATCGAAATCGTCATCTCCCAATCGAGAGGAAGTTAAACTTCAAAAATACCTAAATCCTCAGTGGTTACGAGCCCATCAAAGGAATCATAACTCTACGAAGATCCAATTCCATGATACCAAGATCATAGAATTATCCGAGGACCTAAATACAGGCGAGGGTATTGAGGACTTATCAAGCACATTTCACGCGGGGGAAATGGGAAATGGCAATGATGACGACCTCCACAATTTATTTGCAGACCTCGACCAACCACAAATTGGTCCTTCGAGATTAGGGAAGGGGCGAGGTAAAGATTTAGCCAAGTATGAGGCACTTATCCGCGACTAACTTGATCCAGAAGGCGAGGATGGCAACGGCGAAGGCGTAGAATATGAATCATCTGAGGGCGAGATCGGAGACGAGGACGAGGTTCTCTCTGTTTCTCCAATTCGATATGCCATGGAGCTTCCTTCTCCGCAACACAACCCTTATAAAGCTCCAGTATTCGAACATGAGCTAGATTTAGATTTCGGGGAAGAATTTTCAGAAAGAGAAAAGGCCGATGCTCGTTATGAAAGAAGAATCATCTCATGTGCGGGTCTCAGGTCAAGAATCTCGTCCGAGGAGATAATGTATTTAATGGAATATTACAATTTGGCAGGAAAATGGCTAAGGCCTCGCTCATTTATGAGAATGCACATATTCGATACAATAGGACTTCCTACTCCGAGAATAGTTCTGACAAACAAATTAGTCGAACTAGGTCTAGGATGGCCTATGCATCCCTTCCTTCAGAATTTAATAGACTACTACAACATTGCCCCAGTTCAATTGTCGCCCAACAGCTATAGAGCGGCCATTGGACTATATATGATGTATAGAAACAACGGATATGAAGCTCCATCTATGGGCGAAGTTAGTCACTACCTATCTTTGAGGAACAACGGTAAGGACCTCGGTTTCTACTACCTCTCCTTCTGGGCGAAGCACAACAAGAAGGGATTCGCTACTGGAAATCCCAGCAACATGAAGGTCTGGAAAGACGGATTCTTCTATTTATACGATGTCCCAAGGATGAGAACTCAATTCAATTTAGAAGCTTGTAAGTGCCTTTTGATCCTCGCCCTTCTATAAGTTCTTCGCCCTTTTGTTTTTCTATTGTTCACTTATTTACTATATTATTGCACATCTTCCCACATTCTAGTTAAGCCTTCTCAAGTAGAACTCGAAGGCGAGGCCTTATTGAGAGCTCAGGCAATAGGGAATCTTTCACGAGATGAGAAGGACTTGAACCTGTTAGTTACGCCTGAAAATCTCCTCGCCCATGGTTTCTATAACGCAGGATTTGGACAGCTCGCACCAATCAAATTTGTAAGGAATTCATCCAAAAGAATTCGCAAAAAACAAACTGAAAATTTATCTGGCAAAGGTAGTTTAGACAGCGTCACCCTTCTGTTAGTATTTATCTGCTTCGCCCATTTTGTTGATTTCGTAGCAACTTACTTATCCTCTATCGCTAATTGCCTTAACATATTTTTTGTCTTTATTTTCAGGACTAATGGCCGCTCTTCCTTTTGGAAATAATCCTTTCTCGAAGTCGACCACTACACCAGCCACAACCACTGCCAGCCAGTCTCGCCCTTCTGCCTCGAACTTGGCAAATTTTCCACCTCCTCCTCCTGTTCACAACGTTGATAGACAGAAAAAACGAGGAGGGGGGGAAACTGTTCAGAATCCTCAGAAAAAACTCAAAAATACTGCTACGGAGGACACGCCCGTTGATTCGGTGGCCTCGCTTTTTGTTTCTATTGCATCAGATAACTATTCTGACCAAGATGCGCAGGTATGGCTCACCCGGAAGGAGGAGGACGATGAACTGAGCTTCAAAACTGGTCTGGGCGACGCTTTCGTTCATGGGCTATCTGTTCTCGCCCAGAAGAATGCTCGCATAAAAGAGCAAGATAAGGCTTTGAAGAAGATGAAAGGCGAGGCTTCCTCTTTCAACGCCAAGCTATCTGAAGTACAGAGAAAATGTAGTGATGAAGTCAAAGCCAAGAAAGGCGAGGTCGAGAAGCTACAAGCTTCCCTAAATCAAGTAACTTCAGAGGCAAAATCTATGGGCGAGGCCTTCGAGAAGGAGAATGCCGCCTTGAAGGAGGAACTTGCTAATGTCAAATTAAGCAAGGATAAAGAGCTCAGTGATGCCTACAACTTGGGGTTCCTAGGTTATCTCCAGAATTTCCTAGCGGCCGACCCCGAGTATGACTGGTCTACACATTTTGCACCTTCCACTCCTGCTTATATAGCTAAATTTAAAATGGACAATATGACAGCTATCAAGGAGGTCGAGGAGAACCTCCGAAAAAAGATAAGGGCTGAATTAGCTGCAGCTGAAGAGAAGAAGAAATCCGCAGGCGAGGTTGAGCAGGGGAACAATACTATGGCATCGCCTTCTGAAACTGTTGGCTCCTGACTATATGATTTACTTATTATTGCACGAAAAATTGGAGTACAAATGCTCCCTTAACATTTCTCATCAACTGGGGAAGCGCCCCCCCCCCCTTTTATAGGCGTCGCACTTGTATTTGCTTAATTATTGCACCTTTCTTTTATCAGACATAATTTACTATCTTGCTAAAAACCTTATAGATAAGATGTTCTTGGGCGAGGTGTCATTTCTGAATATGCAACCTCGCCTAGATAAAACAGATAACAAAATAAAATAAAAACTTATTTTATCCAAACAATTTCGCCCACCTATTTACTCTATGTCTTAGCAGAGTTTTAGGGGGAAGAAGGTAATCTCACCCACCTATTTACTCTATGCCTAAGCAGAGTTTTAGGGGGAAGAAGGTAATCTCGCCCACCTATTTACTCTATTCCTAAGCAGAGTTTTAGGGGGAAGAAGGTAATCTCGCCCACCTATTTACTCTATGCCTAAGCAGAGTTTTAGGGGGAAGAAGGTCTCTTCTTGGTGAGCTTTCCGGAAGTACGGATAAGCACCCCAGAAGTACGGGTTTACCAAGGTTTTTATAAGACATAACAAGTAGGTTTTGTCAAGAATCACAAACCAAGAAAAGAATTCTGTGAACAAATGCATGTTTTATTCATAAATATAAGATAAATTCTGTCAAATGAGAAGTACATGCACTACCCCCTAGACTTTATTGCCATTTTAATTAAGAAAAAGTCTACATAATATGGTTAGAATAGCGTACGCTACTGATAATACTTCTTGAGATGTTCCATATTCCAGGCACGAGGGATATCCTTTCCATTCAGATCAGCAAGATAGTAAGTTCCACTCCATAACACAGCCCGAACTCGGTAAGGTCCTTCCCAGTTTGCTCCAAAGACCCCATGATTATGAAATTTGGTGTTAGGCATAATCCGTCGCAGAACATAATCACCAATCTTAAGAGGCCTCGCCTTTACTTTGGTATTATAATGCCTAGCCACCCTTCGATGATAGGCAGCCAACCTAGTTTGATAGGTAGTTCTGAGCTCTTCCACCATATCTAGATAGAGACGATGATTTACCTCATTGACTTCTGGCTGAAAATGATCCATTCTAAACGATCCTGCTCCAAGCTCGACTGGTACCATAGCCTCACACCCATAGGTCAAAACGAAAGGAGTTTCTCCTGTTGTGGATCGGGGGGTGGTATTATAACTCCAAATTACATTGGGTAATTCCTCAGGCCAGCTACCCTTGCTATCTTCCAACTTCACCTTCAGAGTATGTTTGATGATCTTGTTAACTGCTTCTGTTTGACCATTAGTCTGAGGATGACTAACAGCAGAGAAACTCTTCACAATGCCAAGGTTATCACATAGTTCACGCATCTCTTTACTATCAAATTGCTTTCCATTGTCAGATATGAGCTTATAAGGGATTCCAAACCGGCAAACAATTGAACGATACACAAAATCTACTATCTTGTTAGCAGTAATCGTAGCCAAAGGTTCAGCTTCTGCCCACTTGGTAAAGTAATCCACGGCAACCACAGCATACTTAACACCTCCCTTCCCTTTAGGTAACTCTCCAATCAAATCAATCCCCCACATAGAGAAAGGCCAAGGACTGGTGATAGAAGTAAGTGGAGCAGCAGGGTTATGAATGTAATTAGCATACCTTTGGCACTTGTCACAAGCCTGGACAAACTGAGACGCATCCTCCTTTAATGTAGGCCAGAAGTACCCTTGCCGCAATACCTTCTGAGCTAAGGATCCACCCCCCGAGTGATTACCACAAATACCTTCATGAACCTCTCGAAGAACGTAGGTACATTCATCACCATCCAGACACTTAAGAAGAGGTTGATTGAAGCCTCTCCTATAAAGAATCCCTTCATAGTTAACATATCGGGCTGCTTTGTAACGTAACCTTCGAGCCTCTCCCTTGTCTTCAGAAAGAGTTCCCTTCGTTAGATACTCCCAAATCGGAGTTTTCCAGGTGAGGAGGACAGGTTCCTCCACTTGCATCAAATCAACTTCTGGCACACTAGGTTGCCTTCTTATTTCCAACGGAATGACCCCCAAGAGCGCAACACTTTTTTGAGATCCTAACTTGGCCAAAGCGTCCGCCTCTGCATTAGCATCTCTAGGAAGTTGTTCCAACCTAGCCTCCTTAAACAAGTTCATCAACCGCTGAGTGCATCTCATATATAACTCCGTACGGGGTCCTCTTTCCTGAAAACCCCCGTTAACTTGGTGTACAACCAGCATAGAATCACTCCAGATATTTATATTCTCCACTTTCATCTCAAGAGCAAGTTTCAAGCCAGAAATTAAAGCTTCATACTCTGCATCATTGTTTGTGGCATAGAAGGTGAAATGGATGGCGCTTTGTAAATGATGCCCTTAAGGACTAACCAAGACTATTCCTCCTCCAGCTCCTTCATTATTGACAGCACCATCAACGTACAAAGTCTACCATGGGGACGAGTTATCCTGCTCAACCCCGGCCTCGGGGAAAGGAATTGAGACCATCGCGAGGTTGTCACCTTCTCGTTCAAGAGGGAACTCTATAATGAAATCAGCCAAGGCCTGGCCCTTGATAGAATTCTGAGGTTTATATTCCACATCAAACTGCCCCAACTCAATAGCCCACCGGAGTATACGTCCAGAAGTCTCCGACTTATGCAACACCCGCCTCAAAGGATACGCTGTTCGGACCTCTACCTTGTTTGCCTGGAAGTAAGGCCTCAATTTTCTGGAAGCTAGGATCAAAGCATAAACTAGCTTCTCCATGTTGTTATATCTAGTCTCTGCGTCCAATATTCTTTTACTCACATAATAGACTGGGAACTGAACCTCGCCTTCCTCTCTAACTAGGACTCCGCTTACCGAATATTCTGAGACAGCCAGATACAAAATAAGGGTCTCACCTTCCAAAGGTTTAGATAAGAGAGGAGGAGACCCCATGTGGTCTTTCAGCTGTTGAAAAGCCTTCTCACATTCAACTGTCCATTCAAACCTTTTTCCTGCACCCTTGATAACCTTGAAGAATTCCCGACACTTATCAGAAGATTTGGAAACAAAGCGATTTAAAGCTGCGACCCTACCAGTCAAACTCTGTACTTCCTTAACCGTTCTGGGCGACTTCATGTCAAGAAGAGCTTGTATCTTGGCTGGGTTTGCTTCTATTCCTCGATAATTCACCATAAATCCCAAGAATTTTCCAGACTCCACCCCGAATACACATTTTTTAGGGTTGAGCTTCATTCTGTATTTTCTTAATATCTGAAACGTCTCATCCAAGTGAACTATATGATCTTCTGCTCGTTTAGATTTTACTAGCATATCATCTACATAAACCTCCATTGTCTTTCCAATCTGCTCTTTGAACATCATGTTGACCAACCTTTGGTACGTAGCTCCTACGTTAATCAAGCCGAAGGGCATTCCTATGTAACAGTACAACCCCCTATCTGTGATGAATGAGGTATCCTCCTGATCTGGTTCATACATGGGAATCTGATTGTACCCCGAATAAGCATCCATAAAACTGAGAAGAGCATGCCCAGCCGTGGCATCTACCATTTGATCTATTCTGGGCAAAGGGAATCTATCCTTTGGGCATGCTTTGTTTAGATCTGTGAAGTCTATGCAAACTCTCCACTTTCCATTAGGTTTCTTTACCAAAACTGGGTTTGCAAGCCAATTAGGATAGAAAGACTCCTTAACCAGGCCGACTTGCATAAGTCGATCAACCTCTTCTTTCAAAGCTATTGCTCTTTCTCCACTAATCAGACGTCTCTTTTGCTTGAAGCCTTTCTTCCGTAGGGGGTCAATGTTAAGATGATGACACATAACGTCTGGATCAATTCCTACCATGTCAGCATGACTCCAAGCGAAAACATCCAAATTTTTCTTCAGGAACTCAATCAACCTCGCCCTCAAGCCAGGCTTGAGCCTAGCCCCTATCTGAAGCACCTTGGGAGAGTCTATTTCCTCCATCAAAATCGAGAGGGTATCTTCTGCTGGTGCTAGCTTTTTGTCATTCTCAGGCAGACGCGGATCTAGATCAACCTCGACATCTGTTGTGCAACTTGATTCTCCTATTTCTTGCACGGACACTACCTTACCCTGCGTAGGTATCTTGAAGGGTGATGCTCCTGAAAACTCTGCAGGAAATTCTTCCTCCATGATCATTTTGCCTTTCTTTGCCCGTAGACTACGCTGATCTGCTTCATCCTCACTAGCCTCTTCCACAATTCCTTCGTAGAAAGGATTTGGTGGGGGAGCTTCAATCATCAGCACCCCATGCTCCTGGTCCAAAGGAGTCTTATCTTCAAGAAGAACCTCTTCTGCCTTTATCATGTCAACAGTTCTACCCACAGATGGTGGGGCTTCCAAAAAGAAAATCGGAGTTCCATTTCTGGGCAAAACTTCATATTCCTGGAGTCTTTCTTCCTCTGGGAACTCGATTGTATAAACCATATTAGTGCTAGCATTCGGGGGTTTGAAAGATGCTTGAGTTTCCTGCGTACTTTCTTGATCGAAGTCAAGCATATCGGAGTCCTCCCCTACACCTTTACTTCCTTTGCGAGATGACCTGATCATTCTGCTGTAATAGTCGCGAGAATCATATTGACATCCCTTAATGCAACCTACGCCATTTGGGGTTGGGAACTTCATGGACAGATGATAAATTGAGGTAACAATCCGCATTTCTTTTAGAACTGCTCGTCCTAGCAAGGCTTTATAGTGCGTAGGTTGATCGACTACCAAAAAATCGAAGACTTGTGTGGCAGAGAGAGAACCTTCCCCTAGGGTAAGTGGTAGCCTGATTGTCCCTTTCACTCGAACGGAGTCTCCTGTAAAACCATAAATATGGGTCGTTCCTTGAGTTAATTCTTTATCCAGCAAGCCCATCTTCTTAAACGTCCCATAGTAGAGGATATTCACTGAACTCCCCGTATCGACAAACACACGATGGACATTCCTAGGCCCAATCCGAACATTGACTACCAGAGCCTCACTGTGAGGATGATGTACCCATCTAGAATCTTCTTCAGAGAAAATTATCTGGATGTCTTCTCCTTTAAATAACTTAGGAGGTCTTTCTGATAGATGGTTCACATTGGTCAGAGGTTGATGTTGAGCTTCCCGAACGTATCTCTCCATTGCATTCCTCTCATCTCCCCCAATATGAGGTCCTCCAAAGATCGTATGTATGATTTCCTCTCTTACGAACACAGGTTTCTCAAGTTCTTTTTCTTCCGTGGAGCCTTCAACAACCTCGGTCACCTTAATTGGAACCTCTTCTTTATATTTCTTCACTTCCTTGACTACCCAGTCAGTAAGCTTTCCTTCCTTTATTAATTTTTCAATTTCCTCTTTCAGCTGTCTGCAAGCATAAGTGTGATGCCCATGAGACTCATGATATGCGCAATACCTGCCTTTATCTTTCGTAGCGGATCTTGACAATGGAGCGGGTTTCTTGTATAGGCATTGGCTCTTGGTAATCTCATAGATATAATCAATAGATGTTGTGAGAGGAGTGTAATACTTGCGGGGCACATCCTGATTTTCTCGCCGATTCGGAGGCGGAGGTGGACAACTTGGAGGGCTAGGTGATCGAGATCTGATGAATCTATCTCTTCCTTTGTTCCCCTTCAGACTAAGGGACTTCAAACGGGTTGGCTCGCCATCCTCAACTAAATTCACATCTCCTCTACTGTTCTTTTTTTCTGTTTTGGGGCTAGGTGATCTCTCTTTCCGTTTATTCCGCCGAGGTGCATCTCCATAGTCACTCCTCTTCAAAGCCCCTTCCTCTCGTTTGAAAGGCTCAGCCTGTAGGTACAAGGCTGCCAACGTTGAGGGTTCCTCTCTTTGCAGATTTTTCCAAAAATCAGTTCCCACACGAACCCCAGCAATCAAAAAGTTCTTAATGGTTTCCTCGGATGCCCCTCGAACAGTAGGAACCTCTGCATTGAAACGTTTGAAATATTCTTGGAGAGTCTCCCCATCTCGTTGTTTGATGTTAGCTAGAGTTGTAACAGGTGGAGCATAATGAATTGAAGATTGAAACTGAATCAAAAACATCTTACGCATTTGTTCCCAAGAGGTGATTGATGCAGGTCCTAGCTTTTGAAACCATTGGTGAGCGTTTCCTCTCAGTGTTGAAGCAAGGAGTCTACACTTCGTTAAATCTTCCACTTGATAGAGTTCCATCTCTGTATTAAACCTACCTATATATTCCGCAGGGTCTGTGCTTCCGTTAAAGCGGAGGTCTCCTGTACCTCTGAATGTTGGTGGTAGAGGAGCCTCTCGTACATCAGCCGAAAAAGGAGAAGGTGATGCATCAGGTATCGCCCCTCTCTGACCTTCTGACTGAGCGATAAGCCTTCGTAAGGCATTCACATTGATGCCTTCTAAACCTGGGATTGTCTGAGTTCCACCTTGGTGCTCTATATGAGGTGTAGGTTCCCGTTGAAGAAGGCTTGGCATTGCTAGGTAAGGGTTCTGTCTTTGCTGAGGCGTAGAGACCCTTTGCTGATAAGGGAATCCTTGCTGGGGTATGGGTTCTGTTTGCTGTCACACAGGTTCTCTTCGAGGATAAATTGATCTTTGAGGAGTAGGCTCCCTGTGTTGATAGGTTGGTTCTTGTGGCATAGATTCCCTTGGCCGAATAAACTGGTATGGCTCCCTATTACGGCTGGCGCGGTATCCACCTTGACTGTTTTGGAGCAAAACTAGGTCTCTGTTGGTATCTTCTTCCATTCTTTCATAAGAGGCCCTGTGTTCGTCTCATTAAGCTAAATGGCATGTTGATGGATGACAAGCAAGTTTATGTTGGTGTATTTTCTGTACAAACAAGATAGAGAATATGAGATTAGAGATTCGTGATGCTAAAAGATATCCTCGTGGAAGGAATTAATGAGATTTGGAAAGAAAGGGAAGTTGAGCCCGAGATTCATTGGGTCATCTGAGATTTTAAGACGCGTTGGGAAGGTGGCCTACGAACCAGCCTAACCCCCCCCCCCCCCCCCAAACTTGTAGAATGTTCATAACGGGGTTCATGTGTCAATGCTACGTCAGTATGCTATAGATGCCCGGCATATGTTAGAGTACGAACAGGTAGATATACAACCTGGTCTGACTTACAAAGAACAACCTGTGGAAATCGCGGATAGAAAAGAGCAAGTGCTAAGAGACAAGGTTGCCAAGCTAGTGAGAGGTTTGTGGAAAATCAAGAAGTGGAAGAATCCACTTGGGAGTTAGAAAGTGCAATGGGAGAGAAGTACCCCCCAGTTATTCCTAAGCTGATTCCGGGACGGAATCCTTTTAAGGAGGGGAGACTGTAATAACCCGAATTTTTGGTAAAATTAAAACTTTTCTTATTTTGATTAAGTGCATCAGTGAATAGTGAATTTGGTGGATGAATAGTGATTTTGAGGATTAAAAAAAATTTCATTTCACCTATGTACGAGACGTAGTGTGGATATTCCGAAGTCATATTAGTGATCTACGGAGTAAATAAGTGAATGCAAAGACGACCGGAATTCAGAAATTCCAAATTTTATTTTGGTGTAGTATTTGACCGGGCAGTGAATTATATATTATTATATTCAAGAAATGAGATATTAAATTTGAGGATTTGAGGATTTAATATTTTGGAATTTTATTATTTTATTAAAGTCGATTTAAGGTTTCGATTGTTGGAGTGAATAGTGAATAGTTACTATTCACTGCGAGAACCGCGTAGAGTTTTATTCGCTCTTTTTAGGAAATATTTTCGAATCGTTTCAAGAGGAACAAAAACAAGGATGAATAGTAACATTGATGAATAGTACTCCATGGTGAATAGTAAAATTTTATAGTCTCCGATTGATTCTATATTTCAGGAATAATAAACGGTTACTAATCGCGTAGTCAGAAATCGCAAACGAAAACGAGAATTGAAAATCCGTTCGAAGGAGAAACTTTGGACGTATTATAACTTAGGAAATAAAGGATAAGATATTTATTAAAATAAAAAAGGGAAAGAAAGGAATTAGTGGAGGAAGTGTGTTAAAGAAGCTTGTAAGCTTAACCAAACTTGAGGGGCTAACTTGCATTTTGTTAAAACAAAATATCTACCATCACCACACTTCCACCACACATTAAACACACAAAAAGTAGCAGCCCCCCACCCCCATTTTCTTGAAGAAAAAACGAATGGAAGAAGAAAAAGAAGATGGAATGCTTGCTTGCTTGTTTCTCGTGTTCAACCACTCGAATCGAAGCCCTTTCCAAGCTCTTCGCATCTAAGGTAACATCTCCACCACCCACCATCTCTAGCATGATCTTTTCTTGAGTTTAAGAAGATGATGAATAGTGTTTTCAAAAAGTTTTGTGCTTATAATTTAAGTTTGAAAGCATGTATGTGTAGTATATGTCATGGGTTGATGTTTTAAATGATTAGATGAATTGTTGGTTGAGTTTGGAGGATGGGTTATGAAATTATCTTGAATATTTATGGAGGATTTGACTGAGTGGAGGGAGTATAAGGTGGATGGTGAGTTTGGGATTGATTGGTATTGATTTGGTTGTGTTTTAAAAATGGAGAATGTTAAGTTTTAAGCCGTCGTAATGCCCGATTCTCGTTAACTCTAAAAACTGCCTAGAATCCGAAAACCTAACTGCCTCTTTTGGTTCAGTGATGAACATGAGTGTGTAGATCTTTGTTTCTAGTTTACGTAAGCGCAAGAATCATGTCATTACGATTTACGGTTTATGAGATATGACCATTTTAGTGAAAGTGGTTCAAGGAATGAAATTGCAGAAACACATCAACTTCATGACTGTGTTTGAGACCCTTACAAGTGATTATAAAATATGAGATTTCGTGGTAAAGTGCTAAGGTCAGTTAGCAAGAGGTGTGCGAAGGTTTCAAGTCCAAAAGATTATTTTTCGATTTTATAAAAATGCGACAGCAGAAGTTACGCAAGTGAAAACCACTAAGAACATGACTTAGAAACCAATGTTGTAAATGGTTAAGTATAACTTGTATTCGAGGATCGATTTCGGACTAAACCTACGACTTAAGTAATTTTCTATTAACATGGACTTAGTATGAGCCTATAACGAGCTATTAATGCCTTGGTTGTGTTTCGCTTACGTGTTTAAGCATTGTGTACAAGTGGATTATCCAGGGAATTAATCGTGCGTTTTCTTTGACTTTGTCTAGATTGTCCGACATCGTCGCGAACCCCTATCACTTCTCGAGCATCAGGCAAGTTTCTAAATCTATACTTTGAAGTATTGACTATATAATACTGCTGTTTCCATGTATAAAGTTAGACAGTTTTGCGATATATCTTATTTCTTGTTGAAATGGATTTGACCTTTGGATTATATAAAATCTTTTGAGTTAAGTAGTTATGAACCGGTTTACCTGGTAGCTCTAAATATAAGAGCATATTCATTGTTTTCGACTCTAAATCGGGAGTCGGTATTTTGAGATATGTAGATAGCCGTGGAAACCCGGAGGGATTCCATCGGCAGAATACTATGTATTTTGAGTATGATATCATTCGAGGAATGATATTTGCTTACTATATCTTTCAAGGAATATTATTTAAGTATTATCTCAGTCGAGAAATACTATTTGAATACTATTTCAGTTATATATGCTAATGGAAGGCATACCTATTTTCGAAAGTATATTGTGATACTTGCTTTATGATTTGATTATGGGCTTCTAAGCTAAATATGAGATATTAGTTAGAAGCCAGATTTTTATAAATGCCCTAGGTAAAGGGCGTATGATTTTATTCTTTAGACCGGAAGTAGTTATATTTTTGGTATATGTTAAAGATTGTTTTCCGATAGAGATATCGGGTAATTATTATTCGATGATTATTTATTTAATGAATATTATTTTTGAATATTCATTTGAGGTTTATTTATTTAATGAATATTATTTTTGAAAATTCATTTGAGGTTTATTTATTTAATGAATATTATTTTTGAATATTCATTTGAGGTTTATTTATTTAATGAATATTATTCTTGAATATTCATTTGAGGTTTATTTATTTAATGAATATTATTTTCGAATATTCGTTTAAGGTTTACTTATTTAATAAATATTATTCGATTATTTATTAAATACTTTTAAAACGTTATAAGAATGAGAAATATATTTAAAGTTTATCCTCGACCTTCAATAATTATGAAGGATACTCTAAGCTATATTGTTAAATATTTTTAAATCAAAAAGAGGTTCCCAAAACACTCTTTTTCCATTTAAATCTGTCTTTTAAGAGGATTTAAATGCTCGCTCAACTATCAAAAATATGGGAAACCTGATTTAAGTGATTGCTATTCATTTTAAACTCTCAACTCAAAACTGTCAGGGAACAGATATTTTCTCGAAGTAATTTAGTTGCTGCAAGTCAAATATTGTGTTACCACCTCAACGCTCGAGGGGTAAATTCGTGGAACAAGTCGATATCCATTAACAAGCAATAGCTTGGGAAATATCGGAAAATCTTCCTTTCCAACCTAGATATAACTACTTTGTGGAGTCGTATCAACAAGTATTACACTTGGGGAAAGGAGGACGATCTTTACGTTTCAGAGTCATGGATTTCATCAGAACTAGGAGTGGTGTAAGTGGTCCAGTTGCACCGAACCATCCAAATTATTGCCCCAAATGGGCCGGGAGATCCTGAAAGGCGGTAGACAATGTCAAGCTGTCGTGAATCTTCCATCTACATGTAGAGAACATATTTTTGTTATACGACCTGCTACTGATCATAGTAAGGTTGGTACGACGGGCGCGGTAGCAACTCCCGTATTAGTTCATCATCCATTTTGGATAATTCTGCAACATGTATTGAAAGGGACTACGGATGACATCCTTGGTACAGGTTTACCGATCATGTTGGCAGAGAGATTCTGCAGCATATATTGAAAGGGACTAATGATGACACTCGTGGTACAGGTTTACCGATCATGTTGGCAGAGGGTCGAAAAGTGTTCAAGGAATAAAGTTACAATAAATCCTTGCAACTTCATTTTTTATTTTATAAGTTATGACTCTGATAAAACCTTACTCAGATTATATATGCATAAGTGGATTTTGGGTTACGGAAACCTTATATTAAATTTTCCTCGTAACTTCATCTTTTATATCATATGACTCTGTGGATACCTTACATAACATGAGTTATGGTAAGGGAGTTGTTTATACTGAATCATCTTATAACTTCATCTTTAAGTTATATGTTGATATTCTGCTTACATAACAGATATCTTTCGGAAAGGTTATATTGGTTTACTTTGAAACCTCATCTTTTACATTATACTAGAACTTTGTTCATAACATAGTAAAAGTTTGTAGAAATATTATGAAATGATATTTGAAATACAACAATGGTACTGTTTTTGGAATACATTCCGATAAGGAAATAATTTCAGTATCGAGATATTTTGACAAATTATTGTCTTATACCCGCTTTATTCTGGGTTGAGTTAAAGGCAGGATTATGCCATACTTTTATTAGCTTGCTGAGCTATCGCTCACTCTTGCTATTGTTTTATAAATATTATATAACAGCGAAGTAGGATACCAATGATTCGGAGCACATCCCTCAAGTGAGTGGTAAGCGCAAGGCATTCTCATGAGCAGTTTCTAGCAGTGATCCTGGAAGTAGTGTGAACCAGTCAGATCAAGCTGGAGCTTTTGGTATTTCTCTTATGTATAGATATGAATGGTATGAGAGGGTGGTGAGGATTGCAAGGCTAAGTTGGTAATGTACCATTACTTAGGAGTTGTATCAGTAGCAAATTCAAAAGACATTTGGGTATTGTAATAAAGATTATTTATTCCGCAATGGTTGTATTTGTGTCATTTCTGAGACTCTAACCTGTGTGTGTGTGTGTGAGAGATATATACATTGTGGGGTCATAAGCAGATGAATTGTGTCTATTGTGAATAAAGCAGGCAAGGCAAGAAGTAAGTGGATCGTGACTACTCTAAATCCCTGACCCCGGATTTGGGGCTGTTACAATATCCTTCAACTTTCCTAGTAAAGTAAGGTTCACCGACCTGGATGGTCTTTAACTAATATAATTTAAATATTTTATTTACTTTAAGTAAAACTCTTCACCCTTCTAGACGAAATTGTCTTCAAACCCCTTTTTTTTGGCGAAGTTATTTTCAAGCCTGAAGAGGGCGAGATTACCTAGGGCGAGATTACCTTAAGGCGAGGCCACCTTAGGGTGAGGTTATCTATCAAGTCCCAAGTGAAGCCGCCACCTGATGCGTGGGCGAGAATATGTATTGAACGAGCATAATCGGATTAAGCCCAGGTTATATGTAATCCTTGCCCCAATTAGGGTGAGGTTTGTAAATAAATGGATTAGGCCCATCAGAGATTCTTTACTATCTCAAAGGTTTACTAACCCAGACCTCCTTTTCTCGACCTAAAGGAGGGCGAGGCCACCATAAAAGATGAGGTTGTCATTTTGGCAATAACAATATGAAAATTTTAGCTAAAATTGTTTTATTTTGGCCACAAAAAATTAAATAAAACAGATAAATTGTGACAAATTAAGCAGTAAGTTGCAGAAATAAGTACTACAAAGATACTCACAATCTTGATATAATATTCCCGCGTGCAGAATCATAAAAGGATGATCTTGACTCTTCGTCGAGCAAAAACCTCATGCATATTACAAAGGTAGAACAATTTGTGGTGGACCTGGAAAATATTTTCAGTGAATTTCTTAAAAGAGTGCTAGAGAAAATAATAAATAAATACAATAATGATTAAAAAAGTACGAAACCCATACAAATTAGAAATATTTTACATTTTAAAGTTGTTTCCTATATTTTTAACTTTTGAGAATGATCTATTATATATGTTGTGCCCAAAATCTCACATGAGCTCAATTTAAGGTCCATATCTGTTATAAGTCCAGTAGTGGTGTATTGGGCTAGGGTGCAAGGTACCGAGGTATAGGTTCAGGGCACCGTGGTTTAGGTTCAGGGTATACTGATAGGTTCAGAGTATCCTGACAGGTTCAAGGTATCAAGGTTCAGGTGAAGGGTATTGAGGTTCAGGTGGTCTGAACCTCGGGACTGCTCTTAGGTGCCGAGTAGTCAGGAACAGGTTCAGGTTCAGGGTGTTTTGACTGCAGGCACAGCTTCAGGTGCAGGGTGGTCTGAACCTCTCCGGGACAGAATCAGAGTTCGACAAGGACTCAGCTTCCTATACTTTAGGAGCACGGAATTACTCTTGGAAAAGGACTTCTAGGCTTAATAAAACGTGGTGGATGGGACAATTACAAACAATATAGGACTTATATTGGTTATTTCGGATATACATTAAATACATGAGGTTTTGTAGGACTTAGTTATGGACATGGACTAGGACACTGGAAAGCTCAGCTACAGGTGCATAATTCGACTATAACTCTAAGATGGATTATCTTAAAGTGGTTGAATTCGCAAGGATTGAGAAGTATAAACCTAATATAACTACATGGGGCTTGATTCCTATAAATAGGATATGTAGGCAGTTGACTAAAGGATTCAGATTTTCACTCTCTACACGCATAAGGCTCGTGTACTCTCTGTGATACATATTCCGGTGAATTGGCTGGCCGTGTAGGATTTACTCTGCCCTTTTCATCCGGTGGTTTTGTCAACTCAGCCCCCAAAAACACCACATATCACCATCTACTCCGGAAGTGGAAACTTGAAGCTCTAGCAGAGCTGTGGACGTGTGAAGCTGCTGCTATGTCCGATAATCAAGTGCAAAAGCTTATTATTCCAGTGATATTCTCTCTCGGTGTTGTTACCAAATTTCCCTCACAACATTTTGGCGCTAGAAGGAGGGGGCTTTATTGATCTTTTGAGGGAAAAGATGACGAAAAGCTCCGGTGATGATCATACAACGAAGAACAATGGAGGTTTTCTGGAAAAAAGATATAAAAGATGAAGAGACGAAGGAGAAATCATGGCTCACCGGAAAATAGGTGAAAAAGAGTCTTCCAGGAGGTGCGAACAAGAGAGCTTCAGACCGAAGCTCTGAAAAATGCCAAAGGAGGTTCCCCAGCCACCTTTATTCTAGTTATTTGGTGGTAAAAGGCATAAAACAAGGAGATGCGACTCCAAGATGCCTGAAATTTGATTTTGATGGAAGGAGCCCAGAAAAGAATGGCCAAAGATGGATTTCTAATAGAGATTATGATCTGGAATAGCTGGAAAGTAGGTACGCATGAGCTTCAGGTTCATACCTGTGAATCAGGTGCAGGTTCAGCTGTGAACAGCTTCGAATGACCCCAGAGCTTCTCGCATCAGGAGCGCTAATATGATTCATAATGCATGCAAAGCTTAATGTCCAACTATCAATAGAGGTACGGGCCACCCAGAGAGGCTCAATCGAGAGTTTCAAGCGGCAAAGGCAAGGCAAACCTCTTAACTGAGGAGGTACAGATGGAACTAGATGCGAACCTCTTGATTAAGGAGGTACATGTGGAGTTAGATAGAACCTCTTTAACGAGAAGGTACAATAGAACTTGGAAAAACATGAGGATGTGGATATCTAGTATGATGAAGAGGAACTGGAATAAAGGTTCAGGTGTGGACTACTCTGGAGTTATGTCGAGGTGTAGACTACTCTGAAGCTCTGTCGAGGTGTAGATAGGTGAGAAGCTGAACCTCCACCTACTAATGGAGATAAATTCCATCTGGAGAGATTCAACCAGTTGGAGGTTAAGGCTGAGGAGGTTCGTAGCTGAAGCTGAGCCGAGAGGTCCGTAGCTGAAGCTGAGCCGAGAGGTCCGTAGCTGAAGCTGAGCCGAGAGGCCCGTAGCTGAAGCTTAGCCGAGAGGTCCGTAGCTGAAGTTGAACTGTGAGGTTCGTAGCTGAAGTTGTCTATTCTTTCTACTGGAAATGGAAGGTTGGTTGAACGTGGTAGTGGATTATATAAGGTTCCTATTGTATTTTATACTACAAGGAACCGGGGGGTAGTGGATGGTATGGTGCCCAAGAATGGTATCTTGAAATTGCTAAATTTTCAAGCGAAATGGAGTTTTCAGCAAGGAATGAGTCAGGTTCATTGGCAAGCAGTTGTGTTCTGTGGATCACTAGCTTCACCTGCGCTTTATTGGAACTCATCTGCTGGTTATAGCTTCATTGGGACTAGTTGCGGGATGCGGCTTTATTGGTCCAGCTTCACTGTGGTTGACTGGCTCTTCAGCTTCACCTACCAAAAGCACCAGCATGTTTGATAAACTGTGAAAAAGACTTAACAATGAAGCTCTTTCCAGGAACGAGGTTTGACTAGGAGAGGTTCAATGATGGAAGGTGCTTCGATCAGGAGAATTCTCCAAGATGTCTAGTTTTTACATCTGATGAAGGAGGTTCAGATAGAAGCTCTAGTTTGCTTCATACCTCATGTAAAAGAGAACATAAAAGGAGGTGTCTGAGGAAAAAGGCCAAGGAAAAGAAGGAGTACTTTGTTGGCCATGAAGCTGAAGCTTCAGTGAAAGAGGTTCTCATGTTGGAAGCTTCTCCGAACCATGCAGCTGTAACCTAGGCCTACCCCAGGGAAGGAGTTGCGGAAGCTATGTGATGATCTTGGGATTCAAAAGGGGTTCATAGTAGTTTATCACCCTCAAAGTAATGGTCAAACTGAGACTGTCAACAAGATTATTAAACATACCTTGAAGACCAAGTTGGTAGAAAGCAAAGGGTGTTGGCCTGAGGAACTCCCTATGGTTTGGTGGTCATACAACACAACACCACAAACCACTACTGGGGAGTCACCCTTCACCTTAACCTATAGTTGTGAGACTATGGTTCCCGTTGAAATTGGGGCTGGATCGTTTCGAAGGGACAATTATGTTCCTGGGAATAATGAGATGAATCACCGTTTGTATTTGGATTTAGTGGAAGAGGTTCGGGCTACTGGGCAGCTGAAGCTAGCTGCATACCAGTAACGTACTCAGAAGTACTTTGACAGCAAGGTTCGTGCTCGTCCATTAAAGGTTGGTGATTTGGTTTTGAGAATGATGCTACCACATAAGGAAAGAGGTACGGGTAACCTCTCGGTTAATAAAGGAAATAGTGCGAGGTTCGAACCTGAACCTCTCGAGGAAAAGACCAAAAACTATGGAAGCTCAGGAGAGCAACGAAGCTGATAAAGGAATCTCAGCAGAATTGGGCTTGGATCTTAGTATGCTGAGGCAATGGATATAAATTAGGTGAACCTTACAAGGAGGTTCCTATCTTTGAAGGGGTAGCTTCCCCTCAGACACTATTGTCGGATGTTTCCTTACAAAAGGATGGAAAAAATCTGAATTACCCGGTAGAAGGCGTGCTTGGAGGCACTGGAGGTCCGCCAATAAACTGAAGAAAATGATTACGAACCTCCCA
Source organism: Heracleum sosnowskyi (assembly GCA_030848705.1). Lineage (NCBI taxonomy): Eukaryota > Viridiplantae > Streptophyta > Magnoliopsida > Apiales > Apiaceae > Heracleum > Heracleum sosnowskyi. The sequence continues at coordinate 58,207,071 of CM061245.1, read as the reverse complement.
TCAATATGGAGAGGTGCAGCTTCACACGCGGATTGCCAAACTTCTTGGAAGCTGCAGCTGGACGTATATTGCCAGCTTCGTGGATGTCTATTCAGACTTCTCCTTCAAGAGAATGAGAGGCTCTATAAGGTTCAATTCTTGGTCATGGACAAACTACTCCAAAGACTTGGGGGGTAGAGGATACCATAATATATGGAAGGTTTCTGAAAATAACCAGTGACCAAATTAAACGGAATAGGAATGAGGTTTAGCTTCGCGGTCTCTCAACTACCATTTGGCCAATCTAACCTCTTGTAGTTGCGCCATTAAAAGAAGCCTAATACTTAATGTTTCATTGGTAAAACCCATGTCGAGGTTCTGGAATCTACACCTCGGAGGTTCGACAACTGGAATTATGGATTTGTCATCGAGGATGGGTAACATGGTACTTATTGGAAATGATATTACAAGTAACAACGAAGTTTGTTTGAACTTGACTGCGAGATTCATGGTGAAGTTTGTTTGAACCTGACTACGGATTATATAAGGTTCCTCTTGCATTTAATGGCTTCAAGGAACCGGGGGGTAGTGGATGACATGCTGTCCAAGATGGTATCTTGAAAGTGGTAAATTTTCAAGCAAATAGAGTTTACAATCAATAAGTGGTTCCGGTTCGCGAGCTTTCTGAAGTTCAGATGTGTGGACCTCTAATAGGATTTGATTCTGGAGGTGCTCGTGGATATGGACGTGAAGCTATGGCCAGGATTGGAGTGGATTTATTGCAGATTCATTGTTGTTCATCTACTGGTGTAGGTTGACTGGTATTCAGCTGCGGGTTGTAGTTGCATTGGTCTTCACCTGCTGGATGCAGGTTGACTAGTATTCAGCTGCGGGTTGTAGCTTCATTGGTGTTCACCTGCTGGATGCAGGTTGACTAGTATTCAGCTGCGGGTTGCAGCTTCATTGGTGTTCACCTGCTGGTGCAGGTTGACTGGAATTCAGCAGCGGGTTGCAGCTTAATTGGTCTTCACCTGCTGGATGTAGGTTGATAGGAATTCAGCCGCGGGTTGCAGCTTCATTGGTCTTCACCTGCTGGTTGCAGGTTGATAGGAATTCAGCTACAGGTTGCAGCTTAATTGGTCTTCACCTGCTGGTTGCAGGTTGATTCATTGGTCTTCACCTGCTGGTTACAGGTTGATAGGTATTCAGCTGCAGGTTGCAGCTTCATTGGTCTTCACCTGCTGGTTGCAGGTTGATAGGAATTCAGTTGCAGGTTGCAACTTCATTCATCTTCACCTACTGGTTGCAGGTTGATTCATTGGTCTTCACCTACTGGTTGCAGGTTGATAGGAATTCAGCCGCGGGTTGCAGCTTCATTGGTCTTCACCTGCTGGTTGCAGGTTGATAGGAATTCAGCTGCAGGTTGCAGCTTAATTGGTCTTCACCTGCTGGTTGCAGGTTGATTCATTGGTTTTCACCTGCTGGTTACAGGTTGATTGGAATTCAGCTGCAGGTTGCAGCTTCATTGGTATTCACCTGCTGGTGCAGGTTGACTGGTATTCAACTGTGGGTTACAGCTTCATTGGTGTTCACCTGCTGGTTGCAGGTTCCTAAGGAAGCAAGTTCTGAGCTGTGTGAAGGGTTCAAGAAAGGAAACTCATTCCCCATATCTATAGCACAAACAATGTGAGGTTAGAGGTACGTCTTAAGAACTTACTATTCAGTTATCATCTCTCAATTATATGGTTATATGAGAATCTAAACTGCTTTTTCTATGAGATTGCTTTTAAATGACAAGTATGTGGGATGATATATCCTTAGATTTAAGATTATTACTTGTTGGCATATTCAATTGATTGAAATACATGCATGAATAGAGAGGTTATACATGCAACCAATATGAATTATTCTACACTTGGTTCACCCCACATGATTATACATGGTTACATGCCTTGACGATTACATGTTTTATTTATGCTTTCCATGGATATGTATGAATCTCAATGCATGAGTACTTGGTTTTAGTTCTTCACTATATTTGATTATGTGTTAAAGAACTAGGGGTAGTAGATGATATGCACCTCATGATGATATTTCGAAAATTCTGGATTTTCTAACAAATGATTCAGGTTCGAGAGATTGGTGAGGTTCAGCTGTGAACCTCCGAATGAGGTTTAGGTTCGAACCTCCAGTACTGCACTTATGAAATTTGATTGGATTGGATTAGAGATTCACACTCATGGATTATGAGGTGAAGGTTGAGACTTATGGATTATAAGTCACAGGCTCATGCTTCCACTAGAGGACTGGTTTAATGAAGCCCATGTTTGATATTGTTGTAAAACAAATAAAGCTTATTACAGCTCATATAAGCCCTAGGGACACTAGGTATAAACATTATGGTAAAGTGTGGGAGCCAAACACATGCCACACTCTGGATTAAACTCCTTGCACGATTGCAAGCTGGAACACTAAATAGGTCAAAACTACACTAGGGAGGTTCAAGGTTGGCGAACCCCTGAAGTTGTAGCACGGATTAAGCTTCATACGGATTTATGAAGTACATGGAATTTAATGGCGCATTACCCTAGGCAGGGATATGCATGGATAATTGGTTTTTTCTAAGGCATTAGATAAAATGGCTTATGGATATTTTAATCTATGGAATATGGATTATGTACCTAAGGATATTAGGTACAAGGATGGTTTACTTACACATTATATTATTGGAATAATCATGTTGTGAATAATTTTTATCATATATGGTTTGTATCTCTGGTTAAGAGGTAGATAACAGCTCAGGTGAGCCTCGGGTTTGTGGCTACAATAACGCAAAAACGTGTATTGATCAACCTTAGGTAAAAAGTGATCTCGTGATTTAGATCCTATTGACTACCTACATGATATATATCAGGGATATTTTTGGATTGACACATGTCTATTTACTGGTACAGGAATATTGGTTATCTAAACAGGTTTAGCTTACGCGTTCAGGTTTGCATGAGCTGCGAATAAACCATGTTCATCTCTTTAGGACTTTGCCAAATTCACAGAGTTGGATGCATGTAAGCTCCTGCACAGGTTCGCATGATCTGCGAATAAACCCTGTACATCGCTTCAGGACTTTGCCAAATCCACAGAGTTGGATCCATGTAAGCTCCTCCATATATGTGCACCTAGATTCCTAGGCATGTGTAGCTCTCATATGAGTAAATATCAGGTACCCATCTCAGTTGAGATGTGCAAGTGCACCCGGAGTTTTGTAGCCCTTTACATGGCTGACTATGAACCTTTTAATGCCCTCTTGGATGAGGTGCAAATGAAGACTGCCCTCTTAGATGAGGTGCAGATGGATAAAACACCTCTTGGAAGAGGTGTAGATGGATAAAACACCTCTTGGAAGAGGTGCAGATGGATAAGACACCTCTTGGAAGAGGTGTAGGTGGATAAAGCACACTATTGGAAGAGGTGTAGATGAAATGTGCGCGCACTTGGAGAGGGTCCATGACCGATTTTTGATTGACACTACCAGGCGATGGATTGCATGAATGGGTAGTTGGGTAGATTTAGGTGCATGGCAATTTGCATATCTAAACGCGCATGTATGAACTTGCAATTTGAGGACTATTATACTATGTGCTTTACATGAACTGGCTAACAAGTTATGCAGGTGCATCTACATGTCTATGATTAAAATGTAATAGGTTCAGGTTCATAGGTATGGCCATAGTATGAAGCTGCATGTACACGCATATGATTCTAACATGACAGCTACATGCATCTGATCCAAGCACAATAGTGTCAGATGAAAAGAGGAATCGAGGAGTAGAGGTCTTGGAAATAACCTACATGTCCTTTGGTATCACCCTACGGCTCACGGGTTCGCGTGGAGCTCACCCGTGCTTAACAGGTTCACTTTGGAGCTCGCCTGTGCTTAACAGGTTCGTGTGGAGCTCACCTGTGCTTAACAGGTTCACCGTGGAGCTCACCTGTTCTTAACAGGTTCACTTTGGAGCTCACCTGTGCTTAACAGGTTCGCGTGGAGCTCACCTGTGCTTAACAGGTTCACTTTGAACCTCATCTGTGCTTGATAGGTTCATCCATACTTATATACATCAAGCAGGTTCCTTGTCAGTTATTTGTTGCAAATAGCTTTCAGCTATCAGATTCCAACTTAGAGGTTCCTCAATATTTACTTGTAACACGTAGCTAACATCTAACAGCTTCAAGTGTGTAGCTTCTAGCTTGCAGGTTCACTGATTCTTAGGTACAGCTACAAACTTCATCCAGCGGGTGCTGAACTTCTCAACATGATATGATTCAAGCTGTAAGAGGTTCACGTGTCAAATAGAAAGGAAACCTGATGGCTCGGGGGGGGGGGGGGGGGGGGGTAAATCGGTTTCCCATGGAAAAGCTTGCATAAAGGAAAGGAGGTTCTCAGCATCAGCTCACTCAGGAGGGAGCTTCCACGTGGTAGGTTCCGAACCTGAACTTAAAGTGGAACCATAAGGACAAAGATAAGTTTTACTCCTATGATTTACATATTCATAATCGTCTATGTTTTATGTGCATACAAGAAATTATTCAAAGCATTTAGCTGAAAAGCTTCAGTGTGAACCTCATGTTTGCAAACAGTTCATTATTTTTAGCCATACATGAACTCATATTTATCTAAATGTGCATATCACATGATTTCAAGGAAGGTGTCTTGCATGGATTTATAAATAAAAGGTCATCATCATGCATGGTTTACAAAAATATTTTTCAAACTTGCTAGTTGAAGCTGTTGAGTAGGTACCTTCCATTGGTTCTTCTTATGACATTTTTATATGGTTATTCAAGGTTATTCATGGTATTCCACGGTATATGGTTATTCAAGGTTATTCATGGTATTTCACGGTATATGGTTATTTTGGTTAAACTCAATGGTTTATGTTTTCCACGGTATTGGAAAACAATGAGGTCCAATGTGTCGGGATAATGGAAATTTCTGAAAATCGTGGCACTATGTCTTGAAGAGTGTGTTCACCAAGGTTCTACTTGATTGTAGAGGCAGCAACAGATACGTATAAATATTCAAAAATCATTTTTGCACCATACATACTTGCTTGCATACATGCATTATATGTGTACGAGTGGCGTGGATAACATAGGTGAGCTACTTAGCTCATGCTACTTATCATCTTTTCTAGTTGTTTTAGTGGCGTAGGTTCTGGAGACTTGAAGCTCATTGGCAGCGGAAGCTTCACGAAATCATTTACAAGAGCTTTTCATATGAAGAGCAGATTTGCGGAGAAGAGGAACACCTCGAGGAGTCAGGTTATGGTTTTCAAAGGAAAAGGCTGGTCGTTAGTAGGTTCAGCTAGGAAGCTCGCGATTGGAATTGGATGGTCACACCTGGTCTAAAGGATATTAAAGGAATTTTTTACTCAAGAATTCAGATTGAGGTACATATGCGGAGGCGTTGTGTGTCTGTTTCTTACGCTGAGTTAGCTCATGTAAGCTTGGAAGCATGATGTTGAAGCTATGTAGTTCTCTGAGAAGGATAAGGAAGGAATAAACCTTTTTTTTTGCTTTGATTCCTCTTGTATTCAATACTGTAAGGAACCGGGGGTAGTTGTTGTGCCCAAAATCTCACATGGGCTCAATTTAAGGCCCATATATGTTATAAGTCCACTAGTGGTGTATTGGGCTAGGGTGCAAGGTACCGAGGTATAGGTTCAGGGCACCGTGGTTTAGGTTCAGGGTATACTGATAGGTTCAGAGTATCCTGACAGGTTCAAGGTATCAAGGTTCAGGTGAAGGGTATTGAGGTTCAAGTGGTCTGAACCTCGGGACTGCTCTCAGGTGCCGAGTAGTCAGGAACAAGTTCAGGTTCAGGGTGTTTTGACTGCAGGCACAGCTTCAGGTGCAGGGTGGTCTGAACCTCTCCGGGACAGAATCAGAGTTGGACAAGGACTCAACTTCCTATACTTTAGGAGCACGGAATTACTCTTGGAAAAGGACTTCTAGGCTTAATAAAACGTGGTGGATGGGACAATTACAAACAATATAGGACTTATATTGGTTATTTCGGATATACATTAAATACATGAGGTTTTGTAGGACTTAGTGATGGACATGGACTAGGACACTGGAAAGCTCAGCTACAGGTGCATAATTCGACTATAACTCTAAGATGAATTATCTTAAAGTGGTTGAATTTGCAAGGATTGAGAAGTATAAACCTAATAGAACTACATGGGGCTTGATTCCTATAAATAGGATATGTAGGCACTTGACTAAAGAATTCGGATTTTCACTCTCTACACGCATAAGGCTCGTGTACTCTCTGTGATACATATTCCGGTGAATTGGCTGGCCGTGTAGGATTTACTCTGCCCTTTTCATCCGGTGGTTTTGTCAACTCAGCCCCCAAAAACACCACATATCACCATCTGCTCCGGCAGTGGAAACTTGAATCTCTAGCAGAGCTGTGGACGTGTGAAGCTGCTGCTATGTCCGATAATCAAGGGCAAAAGCTGATTATTCCAGCGATATTCTCTCTCGGTGTTGTTACCAAATTTCCCACACAACAATATACATATAATAGAATTTAAAATCCATACTTGAAATACGAAATCAAATTAAATCATCAATATATCTTTATATAAAGGTGAAAAAAAAGGGCGGTGAGATGACGGCTCTCAAATCACTTCTATCTATTTTTCTAATTTTCTCAGATTTTTGAATTAAGATTCGAAAATATCTCAATTGTCTTCAAAATCTTTATTAATGGAGGAAACCAAATATACAATTTTAATATTTCTGTCTTTAAAATCTTTACTAATTGAGGAAACTAAATATACAATTTTAATATTCTCCTAAACTTTTTACTAAAAAATATGTCTATTGTCTTTTAAATCTTTACTAATTGAGTAAACTAAATATACAATTTTAATATTCATATTTACTAATGAAGAAAACTAGATTTTTTATGAATATACTTACTAACATTGGAAACTAAATATTTTATCTTAATATTCTCCTGAATTTTTATTTAAGTCAAAACTAAATTTAAAAAAATATTTGAAAAATATTATGGAGAACCCTGAATTTTTTTATTTATGGATTTTCTATTCAATATTCTCAATTTCATTCTTATTATTTTCTAACGGAGTAAACTAAATATATTATGTAAATATTCTCCTAAAAGTTCTCTACTAATCCAATTTATTTACTAATTCCTTTTTTATTATCTTTTAAGGAAGGAAGCTAAATATGTTAGGTTAATGTTCTCCTTAATTTTTTTTGAAGTCCAATTTATTTACTAATTACTTCCTACTATCTTCTAACGGAGGAAATTAAGTGTACTATATTAATATACTCATAAGCTTAGAGACCATTTTATTTACTAATTTTTTTTACTATCTTTTAATCGAGTAAAATAATAAAGAAGACGATTTGAGTGTCGCCACCTCGCTACCGCCGCATTTTTCTCCTTCATATAAGTACGGTGTGGTGGCGCCCCTCTTAAATTGTCATCATCTATTTTTCTACTTTTATCAAAATTTTGAATTAAAAATATTAAAGATCATAAATGTTCACTACTAATCCAATTTATTTACTAATTTCTATTTTTATTATCTTTCAAGAAAGGAAGCTAAAAATATGCTAAGTTAATATTTCCCTAAATTTTATTTTCAAGTCCAATTTATTTATTTACTTCAAACTATCTTCTAATGAAGAAAACTAAGTATACTATATTAATATACTTATAAACTTAACTTAGAGTCCAATTTATTTACTAATTTATTTTTTACTATTTTTTAATCGAGGAATATAATAAAGAAAACGATTTGAGTGGAGCCACCTCCGTCTTCTTCTTCTTTATATAAGTACGGTGAGGTACCGTCTCTCCCATTGTCTTGATCTATTTTTCTGATTTTATCAAAATTTTGAATTAATAATATTAAATGTTAGAAAATATTTAAATTGACTTTTAAATCCTTAGTAATGAAAATATTAATTATCATATATTCTCCTAAACCTTCTTAGTCAAATTACTATCTTAATATTCTCCGAAAATTTATCTTGAAGATATTCTCTTAAACTCAAAATTACCATCTTAATATTCTCAAAAAACAATTCTTCAAGTTCTAATGTTCATATTAAAATCAGATTATCATCTTGATATTCTCCTAAAAAAATTATTATAAATTATGGTTTCATAATTGTTTTTTTTTAAAAAAACCACGTTTAATTTATCTATAGGTTTTACATATATATTAAAAACAATTTTTTATGTTTTACCTTCTAATTCATAAAGAAGATAATACTTAAGAAAAATGCAAGTTTTTATAAAATAAAATATAGAAGTATTATTTTCTTTTCATTTGTTTTCTCAAGTACCTACATTTTAAACAACAAAAATGAGAATTTTTAAATATATTTAAATTAAATTTTATGATATAATGATCATTGAGAGAAACATGTTTAACGAGAGAGCATTCATTAGGAGGAAGATATCATATGCTAGAATTTAATATTTATGTTATATTATGTATTATAAAATAAAAGTTGAAATATGAATTTTGAGAAAAATATAAATGATGATAAATATACTAATATTTGATATAATATTAAAATAATGAAAAATGTTAAATAATTGTCCTCTTCTACAGTTATTCAAAATTTCGGTAGATGATCAAAACGAAATGAAAAATTAAAAAAAATACCTTAATTTAATGTTAGAAATATTATTTTATCTAAAAACATTTCTTGTATAATATTTTTCAAAAACAAATTGAGAATTTATTATAAAACCGTTGCGAAGCGGCTTAGTAAACTAGTGTACATATAATATGTTATAAGAGGTTGAAAATCCTGATGTCGACCTCATGTAATTTTTCTGATATTATACTCAAATCTCATATTAAAACACAAAGGTACTATTGTAATTTCAGAATATTATATGTATTTACAAAATTGTCATTAAAAATTATACTAGAAAAACCCATTAACTTATGAAATTTCCTGAGGTCAACCTCACATTCCTTTTTCTCTATGTTATAATTTATCATGTCAATTTTTCATTAGAAAATATATATGAAACAAAAAAAACCCGACTCTTCACCGGAATTACCATTTTCCGGTGATGATTTGGGCCATCCCTGATTATTACAAAGTGGATGAGGAATATTAAAAAAAAATTGGTTAATCTCTTTAATTTGAAGGAACCATGCTTGAGATTCTAAATTCCTGACCTGAAGCATTAAATTTTTAACGGTAAACAACTTAAGTACTGTCTCCGAACAACATCCATAATAAACCCCATTACTTAATCCAAGGTATTCGATTAACCATCAAACAGGCATTAAAAAGGAGGGATTTAAAGGTTCAAGTTGCTTAATAATAATAATAATAATAATAATGTACATAATAAAATTTATTAGGACAAAACAAGAAGCTAAAGAAGTCTAATAAGAATACTTTGCTTCTTAATCAATGTACAAAATACGTTCCAACTTGTTTTCCTTGGTTAAATGATTTGCATGTTACCACAAAATTTCTCTGCCTTGAGTTTCCGTTGTTATTGGTTGCATGGCGCATTTTGCTTGCATCCGCATGTGCAGTGTTCAAGGTCTGTGTTAAGCTTCTGGACAACAGAAATAATAATTTGTTAGGAAGAAAACCATGTAAAAATAATAACTTGTTATAGAGTGGGTAGAAAATCACACAGTTGATGTGTATTCTCTAATGAACATGCTGTATCCTGGGTCCGCAACCTTATGGTCACGGAACTCTGGGCCTATATAATCTCAGGCTCAGCTGCCTTATCTTGCAAACACAAGGCTAAACCCTTATGGCCGCCATCATCTAAGATCCTGCCTTATCATGCAAATACAATTTTATTTCGAACAACTCTGCTGATGTGGGAGGCTAAGCCTTGTATGTACATCATATAAGACTCTGCTGATTTTAAGTACAGTGTCAACTCTAAACGTTCCTATGTACATGCTTCACTAACTGACACGACAATTACTAAAAGACCATGTCCCCCCTTCCCTCTCGAAGCCCGAAGGAACTAGCAAAGCACCACAGCATCTCATTGTGCTTCCTAAATAAGCTTGTAAGGTATTCCTGGAATGGATTTTCAATGAACTTCAGAAGTTATCTTCTAGTACCTAGGATCTTTATATATGTAGAGTGGGTGTCAACCCAAGTCCCACATTGATAAGATAAAGAAGAATTATCTTGAACCTGTTAATAGGGTTTGCTCTTTTGTTCAGCTACATCCCAGGGTACCAACTCCTAATCTTGATCGAAATCATCTGCAACTCAATGGTCCATACCTATGTTCTTTTCAACTGCATTTCCTAGAAGGCTTTTGAAGGCCAGTATTGGTACAATGTCAGAGTATCTCTACTTGACGTTTGCATTATTGTTTTAGTTGAAACTTTCCACCTTTGTATTCCGTAATATAAAATCTTAGAAGAGCATATAATCAGACAGAAAACTATTTCTCAAACTAAATTTCTGAACGATGAGTGTGCCGATGAAAAGATCATCTAAGACCTAAATATTATAATAGACTTGTGGTGAATATATACAGTAGCATGCACATAGCTGACAATATTTTGATGTAAACACGAAAATATCATATATAACATATCCACTGGAGAACAGGAAGCTATAAGAAAGAAAAAAGAAAAAGCGCGCTCAAGGTCCTTCCTTCACTTAAATGGTCTAATGGGACAGGGCGCATAACCACGAAAGCCCTTTGAGTCAAACAGCCTACGGTGTTTATTTTCCAATAAAGTAAAAAAAAAAGTGTACAGTTAGTTAAGTGAAAATAAGACTGCAACATCATCTGGAACAGTCTTTTTTTTTAATGAGTCCATGCGAGTGTTGATCCAGCCATTGCTAATATTGCTAATATAATTCTTTCTTTTCAGTAGGATAAAGAAATACATTTTTTCTTTGGCAGTTGAAAAGTTGTAGTTGGATAAGGGGGTTGGAGTTCTATCGTTAAGCTAAGCCAATCCATCATGCATAAGAAGTAGATGTTGTGCATAAAACTGACCTGAACTTGTGTCTGAAGACCTTTGATATGTTGAACAGCTAGATCTAGCATGTCTGCATAGCTAGTTTGCTGCAACAACACAACAATTACAAATTAAGCTGAACACTCTTTTACTATGACTTTCTGGGTGGCAACTAAAGCCAGCAAGGAGTATAGTCATGGGTAGACTAATATATTCATTCGATCAATATCAAGGTTTTTCAACAAGAATGAGCTAAAACTGTACATAAAGTTTTAAATCATCCCGCGCATGAGACTACACCCTTACGTCAATAGCAGGAGTTAAGATATTACCTTGTCCATGTTAGGAACAAGATCTTGCAGCTTCTTCAATTTCCCACTTATTCGTGTTCTTCTCTCCTAAAATAACCAAAAAATTCAGATTAATATATAATAGAAGTTCGGAAGGATCATATATACATGATGTAAAATCCTCAAGCTTCTGTGACATGTAACAATGTCATACAATTAGGATCTCCTTGCTAGAACATTGATATTTCTAGGTCTAAAATTAAAGATACCTTAACCTAAACAAAAGAGTCATAGATTAATACTTCAATACATGATAATTTGTATCAAAGAGATAAAAAGATAACACCACTCCCACATGCCTTCTCCCTAGTTAACAATGTCAGAAAAGAGTAGCTACATGAAAAACTGATTCCAATATAGAGCAAAGAAAAATATAATAAATGATGTACATATTCTTTGTACCACTTCAGTTATTTTACAGAATCTCATAGGCCAGATGCTTTCTGATTTAGTAATCAGCAGAATAGCGAGTTACATAGCGTTCGTGCTCTTTCTGTTAGTTATTGGACACCTTGAATCCAAATATTAGAGCCATAGGTATTGGCAGTTTGGACATTCAACATGAGCCCATTTGTGTTGTTAGCTAGTGAGTGAACACAAGGACTTGCTGATCAAACAATTTCTGGTTGACGACATTAATGTAGTATATATTAACTGTATTCTGCAGTGGAGTAGCAAGATCTTACATAGATGCCATGACATGTAGACAGTATCATAAAAGTAAACTTGTTCTTCATAGGATCATGCGAGGATTGATGGTTATGTAGTACAGTTAATAAAATTATTATTAATAATGATTGACACAGCTAAGCTTGTAAAGAGAATGAATTTGTTTTAACATTTTGCACACACCCTTTCGGCAATGCTCCTGGGGTGTGTGGCACACCCACGCTTTGCTCGGGCTTTGCAAGGTACAGAGTCCTGAGGAATATCCATCATATGTTCCATTGAAGCCATATCTAAAGCCATCTCTGACAAGCCAAACTGGAACTGAAACAAAACTAGATCCAGTAAAAGGAGAACTCAAATTCAAGAGAAATACTGCAGAGTAATGATTTAAATGTCATATACGTCCTCCGCTCTGACTGCAGGAAGGTTAATCGCTACTGCAAATGTAATAACAATCATAAAAAAATACCTGCGATTCTGTTATGTTTAGGCCACCAGCATTATCATTTTTAGCTCTTTTTCCTCGTCCTCCTGAAAATGTTATATTGCTTGAATTGTCCCATGATCCCATCCCGAAACTAGCTGTGGCAAAAGAATGAGTAGCTTTCCTACGTCCTTCAGCATGGATGTCCTCGTCAGCATCCTCACTTTCTTCAGTTATCTGAGAAAGAGAATCTTGTCTAGTGAAGCTCAATTGAGAGTTCAACCTCTGTATTCCACTTGCATTCTCTGGGACGCCATGAGAATTATAGCCTCCCATTCCCCTGGTTACTGAAAAACCTGATATTTAATTCTTTTATGTAAGTCTCTGTCCAAGCCGCATATAAAATAATGATTAATGCACCCTTGGTTACAATATATGGCAAAAGTTCAGTGTGGTATTTTAAAAGTTAGGACTAATGTTAGACAAGGCAAAATCTTATAAAATATATACTTGGACATGTTTTACCTTTAGAGGTCAAGCTGCACTATCAGTTTCAAATTTCAAATGCAAAAGGGACATGTTCATTAACATGGTAGCTTTTACAATCATGAATATTGCAAAAAAATCCCAATTAACTTCCATTATATAAACTTGTCAATTATTGGATGGATCAAGTATTAAACAAGCCAGGCAATTAGAATAAGATGTTGAATAATATAATCATCACAGTCTGTTTTAGGGTAACATTTTTGATAACCACTGTGGGGGGGGCAAATATTCTGATCTTGAAAATCAGTGTTACTGATGTTAACTAGCATCAAGTTTGGACAAGTATCAATTACACTTTGTGCTCAGGTTCTTTGACCAAATTAACAGCAATGTTACTCATTAATCAAATCAAACACAGAGACATGGTAAGTTAAAAAGGACAGAATAGAAATAAAACTCAACACATAATAACATAAACTTAGCCACAGAAAGTAAAATTGTGCAGAAAATAAAGACTGATGGTATATTTATACATTTTATAATAAATTTCATTTTTTTCTGGTTAGGTTTAACTTTAAAACCGAAACCGAACTATTAATAACAAGTCAATTTTTCGATTTCAATTCAATTCACTTTAATCAATTTGAGCCATTTCCTCCTTTTAATATCGATTATATTCTTCTGCTCAGCCTTAATAACTAATAACTGGCAAGGAGGGACACTTGAAGCAAGTCACGTGACATTCGTCCATTTGCTTACTTGGTGGAGGTGGGGTGTCAGACTAATAATACACCTCCCCTAGCCATACACATGTTTTTTATACCAAAGACTTTATTCCACTTGAAATATATATATTCATTCAAATAACAACTTGCATCATCTTTTAATCCTTATCAAATTGTCTACTGTATATTGCACAAGCTCTTTCTTATTTTAATATTGACTACTTTAATATATTACAACTTGCTCTTCCTCTTATCTTACATTTCTTTTGCTTTAACAACTTAGAGAGGGGTAAACTTCTTATTTAGCAAAAAAAAAGGAACGGATAAACTTAAAAAACTTAAAATTTAAAGTACAATTTGTAATAAGTTTTTTGATAAAACTAATTTATATTATTTGATCATAAAATAAAGTATAAAACACAAAGACATAATACAAATAAAATAAGAGTTAAGAATAACTGAAATATATAAAATTTGGTATTTGAAAAAGAATAAATTGAAAGAAAATCTTTATGAACTAAAATAAGCATTAAAGTCAACAAAAATTTAAGTGTACACAAGTACGTATCGGTCAAATTAATTGTCGGGATATCTTAAAAAAGTTTTACCTTGAAATGAAAAAGTGTCATAGTGATAATTAAATGAATTCTTATATGTTATTTAGGTGTTTGCTAAATTAATTAAAAAAATACGATGATCTTGATAAATGCATTTTAAATTAAAAAGCTTTTAAAAACACTAATGTGAAAATATAAAATATTAAAAAATCAAACAATAAGTCAACAAGTTAGAAAAAAAGTACATCTTTGCAAACATTCAAAAATATTACAATTACTAATAAGTAACCGATAAGGTTTTTTAGCAAAAGCCTAATTTTTTATTATATTTTCTAAACTAAAGCTCTAATTTTCCAAAAATATTCACGGGCAATTTCATTTAATAAAATATAATATTTATTAATAAGTTAAATATAGAGTAGCGTTTCTATTTTTCCAAACTAAAATATCTCATTTTCCAAATATATAACGGGCAGTTCCATTTAATAAAATAAAATAATAATATTATCACTGCTAATAAGTAATCAATTTCCTTTTTTTAGCCAAATGTATATTTTTTTTTATATTTTCAAACTAAAATCTCTCATTTTCCAAAAAAAATCACTTCATTTAATAAAATAAAATAATAATCTTATAATTACTAATAACTAACTGATTAGTTTTTTTAGCCAAATCATATCTATACTATTATATTATTTGTAGTCCTCCAAAAGTTTGGTCCTTCATAGCCGTTAGATAAAATATTTAAATTATTATATAGAATATCTTTTCTATTTTTCATAACTAAAACATCTCATTTTCCAAACATATCGGCAATTTTATTTAATAAAATAACATAATAGCTAATTACTAACCCATTATCTTTTTTAGCCATATTTTCTAACTATTTATCCTAACCAAAACCTCTCATTTTTCAAAAATATCACGGACAGTTCTATTTAATAAAATAAAATAATAATAATATAATTACTAATGACTAATCGATTAGCTTTTATTTTTTTTACAAAATGTATATTCTTTTTTATATTTTCTAACTAAACCTCAAAAATATCACGACAATTTCTACTTTTTTATTTTTCCTAACTAAAACCTCTCATTTTTCAAAAATATCACGGGCATTTTTATTTAATAAAATAAAATAACAATATTTACTAATAACTAACCGATTAGATTTTTTTGTCAAAGTGTATATTCTTTTTTATATTTTCTAAGTAATATTTCTCCTATGGCTATTCATTTACTAGCATAAAATACTAATATTATAAATACTAACCAAAACGTATATTTTTTTTATATTTTCTAACTAAAATTTCTCCTTTTTTAAAATTATCACAAACGACATATGTATATTTATCAGTTACCACGAATGCGACACTAAACGCTGAAAATTAGACAATTTAAATAAATATTCATTATAATTTTTTTAAGCAAATGAATGCATAAATTAATCATCAAAAAATAAAAACAAATAAGACAACATATTAAAGTTATTATTTATAATATTAATTTTAAAAATATAAATAAAGATTAAATTTCGTCAAATATGTAGTATTATACTTTTTTTTCTTTAATATATAATAGATCAATTGTATCCTATATATAACTAACAAAAATAAAAATTAAAAATTAAGTAATAAAATATTTAAAAGTAACACTTGCAAAAGAAAGTATTTTTATTAGTAGTTTGGTTATTCGTTCTTTAATTTGTTCATTCAATAGTTAAAATATTTATATATAAAAAATTCTCTTAAACCTATTTATTTGTTTCGTGTGATGAGTTTATACTTATTAAGTTAATATAATTTGACCAATTTACGGGCTTATTTATTTAAAAATATTTTAGTACATCTCTAAATATATTTATTTAAGCATAATTATTACACATCAATTAAAATATATTATTTTTAATTAGTATAATATATTATAATTAATTATTACAAATTACTCTAATTATTTTAAAAACTTATTTAAATAATCTTATTTATTTTGAAAGGTTATTTATTATTTTTAACCTGTCTTATTATTATAATTATAAATTTCAATAACAATATATTTAGAGACCTACTTAGTTTTTTAACAAATTTATTTAATATCCAACTAATAAAAAAATCAAACACACCATAAATTCTTATTAACTTATAATATATAAATAAATCAAGACAAAAAAAAATTAAGAAAACATTTTTGAGTACAATATTGTATCCATTTTTCTTACTCAATTACTATATTAACATATAAACTAATTTAAATGGATTGACAATATATTAGCATTTGATATCTAGACGAGCATGCAATAACTAAAATTGTTGGCTATTTTGATCGGTTATAATGATTATATAATATTTTTGCTAAAGATAAGGATTTGCACTCAATATTGTTACGTTAATTTTTTGTTAGGTAAATTATACACAAGAATATAGGTTGTCTATATTTTTTTTCTAAGACAATGTGATTGTATTGCTCAAATTTTAGAATTTTGTATGTTCAGCATGTGGAGATGACCAATGCTTGTATATGTTTCAGGAGGATAATCTTACAAATTGGACTTAACAAAATTGTCAGCTAAATACATATATTTAATAGGTAAACATCCTAGAAAAAGTTAAAATGTGTAAAGGCAATAAGATATTTAGTATTTAGTCTATTGTTGTTTTAATAATTAAATAATAATAAATTTGAAGATAAATAAATGAGAATTGTCCGTTGTATTGCAAAAAAAAAAAAAATTCTTTTAATATCTAAAATACTTGTGTTGATTTATTATTTGAATTTCGTCAATAAAATATTAAAATTAAATATTAATATATTCTTATAAATTACCAAAAGATCATGTTTCGAATTCCCTTCATAACAAATTATATTTTAAAATTTTATATTATCTAATTTTCAAGATAGACAATTGTTTAGAATACTAACAAATATGTATTACTGTATTTTGTTATTTTTTATAATTTATTCTCCTACTAATTAAAATAATAATAAAATGTGAATAATAAAATTAAAAAAATATTAAAATTATTTGCACGGTTATAAATTGGTATAGATGAGTTCAATGATGTGGAAAACAGCTTGAAAAATCGGGAAAGCTAGTGATTTTTCATATTTAGGATGTATTTTTTCATATTGTTTAAATAATAAATATTAGCCAATAACCCAAGGGGCGATTTTTAACATTAATTTTGAAATTTATTTTTAAAAGTTTTGAGATTTTAGTATTTCTGAAAATGATATCTTTTTAAAAAGAATTAAAAATACTACTTGAATACTTCAAATATAAAAAAAACTTATAAATTTTATAAAAGTTTATTATCTTAGTACGCATGTAATGTCCAAATTATCAATATATTTTGTTGAAATAATATAAATATAAATAAAAACATTTTTAAAAAAGTCATGTTTTTTAATTCTAATTAAAGTAT
This sequence comes from Heracleum sosnowskyi, assembly GCA_030848705.1. NCBI lineage: Eukaryota > Viridiplantae > Streptophyta > Magnoliopsida > Apiales > Apiaceae > Heracleum > Heracleum sosnowskyi. The sequence goes on along the minus strand of CM061245.1, from coordinate 58,189,432 downwards.
AACGGAAAGAGTTTGGAGTTGTGTAATATATGTAATTTTTGATTGAATTATATGAATTTTTAATTATGTTTGATATTTTATAAATTGTATTTGTTAAAAAAATAATTAGACATGTTAAAATAGTTTAAATAATTAAACACATTAACTAAGATATTTTTCGGAAAGAGAGGTTTTAAGTAAGAAAAAAAATAACGTGTTTTAGTTGAAAAGTTAATTACCCTTTTTGGAAAAAAGAGAGATTTTGTTAGAAAAATAGGCTGAATCTTTTTATGAAAAGATGATATGTTTTAATTTAAAAACAATCGATTAGTTACTATAATTATATTAATTTATTATTTTTAAGTAGGACAAATGAACGAAAAACGAAAAACAATGTTTCGGAATTATATAATAGTATAAATAGCTTAAAACCCGTTTGATGCACGGATTGTTTTTAATAGTTGTTATTTTATTATTTATATTTTAATATTTTTATTAATTGTATTTGTTAAGAAAAATAGGCCTGTTAAAATAGGTGAATTGTTTTTAAATAATTAAAAATATTAACATAGGTTCTAAAATTAATAACTAAAGGAAGGATTAGAAAAGGTAACATGTATTAGTTGAAAAAGGTGATTGCCCATGATTTTTTTTTGAAAAAGGAGGCGATTTTGTTAGAAAAAATAGAAAAAGTAATGTATTTTATGTGAAAAAGGTAATTGGTTATAAATAGATAATATAATTTAATAATATGTCATATTTTTTGAAAAAGAGGGGTTTGAGTAAGGAAACATAGAAAAGGTAAATGTTTTAGTTGAAAAAGATAATTGTCCGTGATATTTTTGGAAAAGCATGGGATTTTGTTAGAAAAAATACAAATAGTAAAAGGTAATTTCTCGTGAAAGTTTTGGAAAATGAGAAGATTTTGTTAGAAAAATTGGAAAATTAATGTGTTTTAGTTTAAAAGGCAATTGGTTATAAAATGTATTGTTATCATTTAATAATATTTTTAATAAATAAGGAAGGTCAATTAAGTAAAATCACTTTGTACCAAAAAACAGTACCGATCAACGATCGATCAAACTTTTAATTAAAACTCGTGCGATACACGGATTGTTATTAATAATTGTTATTATTATTATTATTATTTACGTTTTAATATTTTATTAATTATATTTGTTAAAAACAATAAGTAGGTGTGTTAAACTTTTTTAAATAATTAAAAATATTATAATAGATTTTAAAATAAATAATAACGGTTTGCCCGTGATATTTTTGAAAAAGGAGTAGTTTTCGTAAAAAAATAGAAAAAGTAATATGTTTTTGTTGAAAAAGGTAATTGCCTGTAATTAAAAGTACCCGTGATATTTTAGAATAGGAGGGGTTGAAAAAGTAACATGTTTTAGTTGAATAAGATAATTTTCCGTAATTAAAATTATTAAAATAAGTTTTAAAATAAATAATTAAGGGTTGTCCGTGATATTTTTGGGAAAAAAAGAGGTTTTAGTAAGAAAAAAAATAGAAACTGAAAAAGGTAACTGCCTGTAATTAAAAGTAATAAAATAAATAAGTAAAAGTTTACCGTGATATTTTTAGAATATGAGGTGTTTTACCAAGGAAAAATAGAAAAAGTAACATGTTTTAGTTGAATATTTTTAAAATAAATAATTAAGGGTTGCCTGTGATCTTTTTGTAAAAAGGAGGGGTTTTAGTAAGAAAAAATAGAAACAGTAGCATGAAAAATGTAACTGTAGTGATTTTTTAAGAAAAAGAGAGGATTTGTTAGAAAAAATAGAAAATTAATGTATTTTAACCGAAAAGATAATTTGTTAAAAATAATGTTATTAATTAATAATATCTTTTTAAAAATAAGTAAGGATAATTAAGTAAAATCGACTGATCAATTTTAATGTTTCGTCTATTATATAATTATATAGATTATAAGAAGAAACATGATGTTAATGAAATTTTTAAAACATAATGTTAATGAAATTTTCAACATAAAAAGGAATTATAGTTATTGGTTTGTCATTTTTTTAAGATTAAGGGTTCCGTAAATTTATTTTTAAAAGTTCACAAAAAAATTGATTTTTTTCTAAAAACACAGTTTTGGAAAATATTTAAAAATTAAAAATTATAAAACACAGCAAAAGTATAAAACAGTTCATTATAATAAAATTTAAAATCAAAATAAAATATTCTAAAATTACTTATTCTCATGAATTTTTAACAACTAATATTTTAAAGGAAAATAACTAATATTTCAAAGCAACAAAGAAACAACTAATATTTTTTTAATTATAAAGGGAAATCTATTTGTTTATATAAGTCATGGACCGTGTGATTTTACTCATTTTAAGCAAATTATGCTTGCCATAATTTGAACTTTACCTAATTATTCTGCTAATACTACTCTCTTAAATTAAAAACATGTTACGTTATTTAAGACAACAAACCAGTAATATATCTTTTGACTATATCATGAATAATTTATTACTAGTTTAAAACTTGCACGATTCACATTTATTTTTTAATAAATATTATTTAATTATTTATATATTTAAACATTTTATTATTATTAGACTTGTTAAAAAGATATGTAGGTTAGATATAGTATTTTCATTAGCATGTATAATTATAATAATTAGACTTGTCAAAAATTAAAAATAAATAATTAAAATCATTCAAATATGTAATAGTATAGACCGGTCATTTTCTAGCAATGTACATAAATATTTAAATTGATATTGAATTTAACATAATTTTGATCATTTTTTAAATTTGTTAGTTATGATTTTAAATTTATTTTATATAGTGATTTGGATACTTTATAAATACGTATATAATTATACTTTATATTTTTTAACACCGTTCGTTTGTAATTTTAATTTTTATATGTGGTATTTTGTGATATCCTCATATTTATATGAAATTTTCATGATTAAATATCATCTCCGTAAACTTAATATTTTTTTATTCAATTACATCTCAAAAATAATTGAGTTCTCTAATATGTTTAAATTTTTATGATAAATAATTAAATATCATACGATAGTCATTAGTCATCGATATCCAATATTTCAATTTAATATTTTCATATATGAAATTACTAAATCAAATTGAACAATTGTGAAAAGTTTAAGATTTCATTCACATATTTTTTGAAGAAATATTTTTATTCAATATAATCTATATTTTTGGATGATATCTTAAATTATTAAATGTCTATTTATTACTTCAGTTGCATTAAACGGTGGAAAACTTTTCAAACATATTATATAAGTACTTTAATTTTATCTTCTAAATTCGCATGAAATAATCAATTAGAATTTAGGAATCGGCTCTTTAGTAATTCATCGTCATTACAATTATCACAAATTATTATTTTAAACTTTGATATTATCCAAAAAAAATTATAAGGAGTGAATTGTGAAAAATAAGATGGATGAGTATACCGTCTTAGTTTTGACCGACTTGTGACCTTGTGAACAAAAATAAGATGGGTGAGTATACCGTCATAGTTTTAATATTCATAATTATTTTAATATTCAAAATTTTGAAAATCGGGTCAAGATCAAGAGCGACAACTAACCACAAGTCAATTCAAAAAAGTTAGCAAATTTGGCATACATTTAGTTATTAACTTGGTATTTAAAAAGTCTCAAACACACTAATTCTTTGACGAGGGACGTTACAAACATTTGATCTTATTCAGGAAAATATTCTTGTGAATCCCATAAATACTCTTATAAAATCCGGTTGGTAGATAATAGGACACTAATACCATTTGCAACATTCGGGTTAAATTTCAAGTTCTTTTCGAAAATCGAGTCAAGTCCTGATCCCAAATATGTACATTTTGCTCAACGTACTTTTACTCATACTTATAAATTTATATACTCTAAAAGATCGTGACATGTTGATACACTTAGTAATAATACTTATACTTATAAATTGAATAAATTATTATCGTTATAAGATTGGTATGTTAAAGATCTACGGTCCACTTGATCAATATAAATAATTTTGGTGCACAGTTATTTTTAGTAATTATTATTTATTTATTTGCATATTTAATATTTTATTATTAATTAGATTTGTTAAAAAGATAAGCAGGGTTATAGATAGTATTTTCATTAGTATATGTAATTATAATAATTAAACTTGTTAAAAGTGAAATAAATAATTGGAATCGTTCAAATATGTTTTAAAATAAATAGGTTTGTCAAATAATCCAAGTAAATTTGTTTGAAAATAAACATGCCCATTCAAATAACTAGGTTTTAGGGATGTATTAAAATATATAGGTCCGTAAAATCGACCCAACTAAATTGAATTTGAAATAAATAGAACTGAGATTGGCCCAAATAAATAGGTTTAGAGATGTACTAAAATACATTTTAAAATAAATAGAACCGTAAACTGGTCCAATTATATTGAATAAGTTTTAGAGATGTGTTTTAATTAGCATAGTTAAATTTTTTTATATAAATATATTAAATATTGAATGAACAAATTAAAGAACGACCGACCAAACTATCAACGAAATTTCTTTTGCACGGGTTACTTTTAAATATTTTATTATTTAAATTTTAATATATTTTTTCTTGATTTAGTTTGTTAATTAATAAAGGATATAATGATAGTATATATTAAAAAAATAAAGTATAATACTATTTTTTTTAAATAGTATAATACTATATTTGACGAAATTTAATCTTTATTTATATTTAAAACTAATAATTTTAATATGTCGTCCAATTTGTTTATTTTTTTAGATGATTAATTTATGTATTCATTTGCTATATTAATTTGTTAAAGAAAATTGGAAGCTACTATTTATTTGACTTGACATGATTTGATAATTTATAGGATGTTCGTGTATAATTTTTAGCCGTTTAGTGTCGCATTTGAGGTAAGTGATAATTATATATATATTGCATGTGATAATTTTAGAAAAGGAGAGCTTTTAGTTAGAGAATATAAAAAAGCATACACGCTTTGGCTAAAAAAAGGTAATCGGTTAGTTATTACTAATTATAATATTATTATTATATTTATTAAATCGAACTACCTGTGATATTTTTGGAAAATGAGAGATTTTAGTGAGAAAAAGTCGAAAATGTGATGTCTTTTAGCTGAAAAAGTTAATTAGTTGTTTATTAGTAGTTATAATATTATTATCTTATTTTATTGGGTAAAATAGTATTTTATTTAACGGTTCTCACAGATTTGATTAAAAAGATCTAACGTTTGTTGATTGAGTGACCAAACTATGGAGGACCAGACTACCAACAAAACTTTTTATGTTCCGTCTTTAATATAATTGTATAGATAGATAGTGTGCATGAACACACAATAGGAGCATAGTGGCATTTTTTGATTGATCCGTTTTTATTTATAATAATGGACTCCTTGTATCCACAAAAAATCTCAACCAAATATAGTTAGATATTATTTGTACTAGCTTATAACCCGTGCGATGCACGGTTACTTAAATTCTGTTTATAATTATATTTTTATTACGATGCAACACGATTGTTTTTTTAATATTTATAATTATATTTATTTATGAATATTTTAATATTTAAAAGTTATTAGTTTACATGATTAAATTATTGTTAAAAAAAGATTTAGCCAAAAAAAATTATAGTTAAAATTTTGATATTTTTTACATTTTACACGCTCAATTTAATATTTGTTTATATTGAGTTATAAAAGTTAGATTTGGCCAATTTTACGGTTCACGTGAAATTCACAAAATAATCTTTAATTTAGTTGTGGTTTAATAATAACTATTCTAAAACTAAAAAGAGAATAAATTACTTAACTTATATGTAGTTTAGGATTATTAGAATAATCTTTATTAACCAAATACAGGTTTTAATGTTAAATCTAACGGTTTTCACCTATCTATTTAAGATTAAACGATTTTTATTATTTTGGTTATAAATGGGGTTCCTTATTTAATTACAACTATTTTTATGTTTAACTTTTTAGAAAATCCAATCATAATATAATATCTTTTAACTTATATCATTTTTAGATAATAATTTCTTTTTATATGATATAATCTTGATCATCTATTTTTAAAAGTATTGGATCTAACGGTTGAAAATGTTTTTGCGGTATTTAGGACCAAACTACCAGGATAACATCATTAATTTTTCTTAATATTTATAATTTTTTTAATTTATAATTTTTTTAAATATTTATTGCTAAAATATAATATGCTCTTTTTTGTAATATGTTAATGATGCGGAAATTTTGAACTTTGGAGAAAATAAATTATCAATTAAAATATAGATTTTTTTGTAATAGTTCTTCTTTTAAAGTAGTACACCATGACGATCAAAATTCTATAAAATAAATTATTGTGAATAAATATGATTTGTATATATTCTTATAGTTTAAACTTTTAATCCATAGTTTTCACATGTAAAATACAATTAAATTACAATAATATTTATTTTATCTCTTATTTATAATTGGTTTAAATTTAAAAAAAAAAATTATTAAAATTTAGATAATCACTTTACTGTCTGGGCTCTATCTTGAGTTTTAGACGACAGATTTTAACAATTTTACAGTCCACGCGTAACTAACAAAATTATCTTTAATTTAATGATGGTTTAATAATTATTATCTAACTGGAACTATCCATAAACTAAATAAAAAATATAATTACGATTTTTTACGATTTTTTACATAAAGATTTCTATTCAATATAGAAAACCTATTTATAATTGGTTTAAATTATCAAAATACACCTTTTAGTATTTAAATACTATCCTATTATTAATCAAATACAATTTTTAATATTATATCTAACGGTCCTCATCTATTTGAATATTTATAGTTTTATAATCCAACGGATCATATACTTTTGGTAGTACAGTGACCGACCAAAGTTTTGGATAAGATCTCCCTTACGCTTATTATATATAAGGAGTTAATTATTTGTAGACAAGGGCAAATATCCATAATATGCTTATCGCAAAAAAATAAAAAAAATAGTTATTCCATAAAACATGGAAATTACTCATGGACTATTTAGTGTCTCTTGAAAAATATAAGAGACTATTAACTTTACTAAAATCCTTGTAAAACTAGGGGTAAGAATATGATGAAACTATAAATAATTGAATTTATTCTTCATTGTAGAAAAACCAAACCAACTAAACTATGGTAGATCTATGAACGGGGTTGATAACTAATTTAAAGCTATAAAAAAAAATCGAAGATTAGAGCAAGTTCAATAACTTACTTATATCATGTTCTAAATCAAAATATAACTAATTTAGTAAAAAATGGTGCTCCAACAATGTTGGAGTGGTTACCTAAATGACATCCATCCGATTACCTATTAATACGTAACCAATAGCCATTACCTATTTCATTTTCATGAATAAAAAATTCACTTCTCTCATTTTCTCCACTTCGTTTCTCTCTCTTTCTTCCACTCTTTTTCTCTCTCTTTTCAAGTTTATTATTATAATAATAAAAGAGAATGGATATAAGTAATGTTGTTGGAGTTCCTACAAAAAATCAAGTTCTAAATCAGTATGACGTATTAATATATAATATTTATAAGTAACCAATTAAGATGTTGGACTTGCTCTTAAAAAGATATTTAAAATCATGGCAAAAATTCAGTATAAACCCTTAAACTTAGGACTAATCCTAATGTACTACAATATATACTAAATAATATGTGCACTACACACAGTACATATATAAAAGTCCTAGATTTAACAATCTACATGTAACAAAATTCTATAATCATATATGTTTGGCACCAATTGTAAACATGTATTAAATTGGTACCAAATTTGGGTGTTATATCAATCTTCAAAAAGCTTAAAAGCAATTTTGTGGGAGGAAAGATCACCACTGGTACAGAACTAGATGGTTAGTTGTTATTAGGGATTAACTGACTAGTACCCTATATAGTATATGAAATAATTAATTTGTATATATGAGTGGAAAACAAGTAGCGTAGTAAGAAGAAAAGGGGTGTACCGTTATCAGCACGATTCAAAAAGGCAGCGGGCAAACTACTATGACGAATCAAGGGGGCGGAGTTTGACGACGAAGGGGACGGAGAAGACGACGAACCATAAGATCTCTGCAAGCCATTCATAGACAAATTATGATCAGGCGCGGTCTTGTTGGCTGCTGCATTAATATTTGTTGTTATACCCGAAGCAGCTTCAGATGAAGAATTAGAAAAGTATGCGAGGGGTGAGAGTTCTTTGGTACGAGGTTGGCCAATCACAGAATCAACTGCAGCCAGGAATGAGCCTGGAGCTGAGTCGTAGCGGTTAAGCCCACCGTTGTTGTTATGCCTGAGATTTGATTGACCCTGACCCTGACCCTGACCCTGACCCTGACCCTGGGAGGAAGAAGATGAGGAAGGTGGATACATTCTTACCCTCCTACTTTTAGTTGCTGTAGTATCTCAAATGCGAGTTGCTGTTTTCTTTCTTCTTGTAGCAAGGGGGAAGCAATCCACGTCACGTCCCTTCTCTTCGATTTATTGTTTGATGTTGTCAGATTAATACATCCCCCCCTGCCCTATAGAATCTCTACCACTTGCATTATTTTTTCTATTTTCTATTTACCACTTGCATCATTTTTTATGAAATCCTATCCAATTGTCCTACTTTATACTATTCTACTTGCCTTTCCTCTTATTTTATTCATTGCCTACCTAAGTTTAGTATAATGCAACATGCTCCTCTCAACTTGACCGTACTTTCATTTCCTTTATTATTTATTTATCTTTCCTTTTTGTCTACATTTATCCTAGTAATAAATTTACGGCATCCGTATGTTTTACTACTTTTCCTCATCATGTCCATCGTACCCATTTTTCAACCTACTATTGTCAAAAATAAAAAATCTCCAATGAGATAAATATTAGTTTCGGTTGGTACTTCCTTCTAACCCTTTCTAAGGGCATCTCCAAGTGGAGTAGCTAAATTGGTTAGCTAAAATAATATATAATAACTGTTAGCTAAAATTTGCTGAACCTGTAAGGGGTTGTGCTCCAATGAGATTAGCTATAATTCAAAAGTTGTACTTTATCATTATTTTCAAATTCAAACGGCTATATTTCAACGACTATATTTCTAATGGCTATATTTCCAACAGCTATTTTTCCAACGGCTATATTATCAACAGCTATATTTTAACGGTCATATTTCAGATGTTATATATAAATAGCAAAACTGAGAGCTGAACAAACCATAAACTCCAAACAATCTTAAATTCTCTCGTACTTCTAAATTGTTGCCTGGTCTATTTGCATTACCAAAGAGATCAAATTAAAAATCAGAAACTAGCAGGAATTTTGAACAACTAGCAGGAATTTCGAACAACTAGCAGGAATTTGAAAAAGGTAGCAGGAATTTGAAAAAGGTAGCAGGAATTTCGAACAACTAGCAGGAATTTGAAAAAGGTAGCAGGAATTTGAAAAAGGTAGCAGGAATTTCGAACCACTAGCAGGCATTTGAAACTAGTAGGTTTTTGGGACAACTAGTAGGTTTTTGAGAAACTAGTAGGTTTTTGAGAAACTAGAGTAACATACAAGGCCTCCTCCTAAGTGCAGTAACATTGTACTAGAGTATAGAGAAACAGATTGAGCACAATCTAGTAGACATACAATCTACAATTCTTAATTATGCACAAGCTTTCATTCAGGTTTATACTTGCTAAAATTCCATTATCAACATACCCCAAATTCTTAATTATGCAGGGATTGTGATTGAAGGGGTGGTTGAGTAAATACCATATTCTCAAATTCTGAAAATGTTCCTTCGTTCAGCAACGATGTGAATGACCCTTCCATTTTCTATAACAAAAACACAAGATTATAAAGAGTGAAAAGATTGCTGAAAAATGCCCAATTATTTATGAACTAAAACCCTAATTAAATATATATGTTATCAGAACAACACATGATTTTGAAAAGATGCCTTCTGAATGATATCAATTGAAATAAAGAAAAATTCAATAACCCCTAATTTTAAACAAAATTGAACAGATATAGAGAAAATCATACCTCTACAGCAAAGGGCAAAGCAACGGGGAAGAGACAATGATTTTAAGCGGGAGATGACATGGCTGTGTTTAGAGGACGGGAACTCAATCAACAGATATAGCGTATCAATTCACAATATCTATAATTATAGCTAACAGCTGGGCACCGTTGGAGTGACTTTCCTTTTAGAGGATAGGTATAAACGTAACTGTTTGAATGCCAGGTGGGTTATATAGCTAACAGGAGAGGAAGGTTGGTGAAAGGCATATGCTATAGCCTATTTCTAATTCGAGGATTCTACTCAACTTAAACTAGAATGTAATAAGTAAATATTAGATTAAAGGTCACAGGAATCTCAGAGAGTTTTATCAGTCAAGAGATTGAAGATTAAAGTCATCTACAGACTTGAAGTTATTCTACATTGAAAGAAGTTCAATTTATTGTTCAAGCCTCAGTGAAGTATTCAAGAAAGTGGATTTACTACAGTGACAGAGATTTCCAGTTGGTGACAGAAGAAGTACAGGATACAGAGTTTATTCAGAGCCAAAGAAAAGAAGCCACATCTTTAAATGTTTTAAAGATGAAGAATTATCATTGAAGTCAGTTATTCATGAACCAGACAGTGCATCGAATGACGACATCAATCAGTGGAATTAAATCATCTATATTCAGTGGTTTTCAGAAGATAGAGGAATGCTATGTTTTTAAGTTATCTTCTTTTAAATTGTTAATCAATTTAATTAATAAATTAATTCTCTGAGAATTAATTAATTTATTAAATTAATTAATTTGGTTGTTTAAATATTTATTAACTTAATTCTAGAAAATAATTAATTTAATTTAGAATTTAAATTAACTAATTTAATTTAAAAGAAATAATCTTAACTCAGTATGACCTTGATCTTATAATTGCTAGGTCATACCGACACATAACTAGGTCATACCGAGTCATTTTATTAGGTCATACCGAATAATTTCTCAGGTCATACCGAGTCATTTTATTAGGTCATACCGAGCATAATTTCTCAGGTCATACAAGTGTGTTGATTATTTAATTAAGTCATTATGATTTAATTAACAGGTCATACAAGGCTAATGAATTTGTGATATATCAACTCGGCTGGACAGAAAAGAAACAGAACACTTCATTATCAAACACACAGACATTTCTCTCTCAAGAACGAAGAAGCCATTTGATCTCATTTCTTCTCAAACAATTAATTCTAGTTTGTATTGTTAAATCCAAACCACTAGAAGTTGATTACTTGTATTGCTTTGATTATCTAGCGGATTTATATCCCTAGAATTTATCTCGAACATTGCTTTTAGCATTCGATCTTTTTATTACAAATATTAGAAAAGTTCATGTCGAATTTATTCTAAATTTGTATTAATTAGTTTGAGATAAATACTTTGTAATCCATATTGTATTTGCAACACCCTTCAAGTTTAATATAGTTATTATTTAACTTGAATCCTGTTTCATTTATATTCCGCATTAATTTGTTCTTAATTGTTAAATTATTCAAAGGACAAATTTCGATAAAACGGTATAGTTTGTATTCAACCCCCCTTCTACAAACTTATCAGGACCTAACAATTGGTATCAGAGCCTTTTGATTGATATACAAATCAAAGATCCAATTGTTTTGAGATTTTTCTTAAACTCTTAAATTTTTATTATTCCTAAAAATCTCAAAAGATGTCTACTACACAGAAAGTGGGTACAGTCAAAATCCCAATGTTCAGCAAGGAGCATTATCCTATGTGGAAGAAGAAAATGCTCCTATTTCTTAAAGTTGCTAATCCTAAATACTTTGATGTGCTGAAGAATGGTCCCAAAGTCCCTATGATTATTGAGGGAGAAGTTATAGAGAATCAGATTGTTACTAGGGCTGCTAGGATGTACCCTAAGGATCCCAAGGATTTCACTCCTGGTGAAAAAGAGGATGTGACCTTGGATGCCTGTCTTCAGTTGATCCTTGTTGATTGTCTTGATCCTATCATGCATAATCATGTCCTGAACTGTGATACTGCCAAACACATTTGGGAAACCATAGAGATAATCAATGAGGGGACAGAGGAAGTTAGAGAGAATAAGCTGGAAATTCTCACCTCTCAATATGAGCATTTCAGATCAAACCCTGGTGAAGGTATCTCTGAGGTTTTTGAGAGATACACCAAATTAATCAATGATCTGAATCTTAATGGGAAGCGCTACACTATCAAGGAAATTAACAAGAAGTTCCTACTTACACTTCCACGTCATTTGGAGCACATAATATCTGCCATTAGAGAAGCAAGAGATCTGGGAGAGATTGCTTTGGAAAGACTGTATGGTGTTCTGAAGACCTATGAGCTGGAGCAGATTCAACAGGATGAGTTATATGGAACTTTGAGGATAGTTAGTACTTCTACTGCATTGGCTACTGAAGTCCCACGGAAACTGGAAGTGAAGGTTGTTCAACCTTCCAGTTCTAACATGAATGTTATTGATGCTGAATATGGATTAACATCCATTGATCAATCTGGTGGTGACTTCTATTCTTTAGAGGAACTTGATCAGCTGGAAGATGGGGATTTGGCTTTGATAGTCAGGAAGTTTGGGAAGTTCAGATTCAAGAGGAATCCCAATCTTAAGTTCAGGCCCAGATTTCAGAGAGGTGGATCTTCCTCTTCAAGTAGCACAAGGGGTGGCTACAAAACTGGAACTGTGGATAGGAGCACAATCAGATGCTACAATTGCAATGAGTTGGGTCACTTTGCTACTGAGTGCAGAAAGCCAAAGCAAGTGACAAGAAACACATTTGATTCTAGCAAGAAGAACAAGATTGGGAAAGCCTATGTTGCTGAAGGTAAGAGTTGGGATGACACTGACAGTGATGAAGAAGCAGGTGAGATTGGGAACCTTGTTTTAGTGGCTAAAGAGGCAAGTACTTCATCTGCATACATGTCAAAGGTAAAGTTCACTGACACTGAAATGATTCGTCATCTTGGTGGTACTCTTTCTTGTGCACGCACTGAAAATGATAGAATAATTCTTTTGAACACAGCTCTTGAACAGGAGGTAAAAGAATTAAAACTAGTGCATGTTAATCAGGATGAACTTACTGAAAAAATAGCATTTCTTGAGAATAGGGTTAAATGTTATATTCAACTGGAAACCATTCTCAAGAAAGAGAATAGTGAGCTTAAGACTAAAGCTAATGCCTATTACAACTCTTGTAAGACGGCTAAAGAGATTCTCAATAAACAAGCTATTGGTAATCATGTTAGTATAGGTTATGGTTATAATGAGGCTATTGGATTGCTTGGCATGAATTCCCCTTGTAGAGTCAGTACTGAAGGAAGGGGTATTCCATATGTGCTTAAGGGTATTGAAACACCCTTCTGTAAAGAATCTGAGGCAGATCCTCTAAATGAATACTCTATCATTATTGCTGAGGAGATTCGTGAAGAAGATATTGCTTTGGAAGTTGCACAGTCCAAAAAATGTATATCTGATATTCCAGTCAAAGTTGCTACAACTAAAAAGACTAAATCAGATATCCATAAGTTGGATCAAAACAACTGTAGAACTAACATGCCTGCTGTTAATTCTTCTCATAAAGCATGTGGTGTGATTAATTGCATGTCTTGTGCTTTCAATGTTATGTATGCTTATTTTAATAGTAAGCATGTATCTAGTGATAAGACTGCTCCACGTCAACATGTTAATAATAAAAAGCATGTTAAAGCTAAGACTACTAGTCCTCCTAAGACTAGAGTGGATTCATTTATCCCTAAGCCTACTCAGAAATGTGTTAAGGCTGGCTATAAATGGAAACGCTCTTTTGTGAAAGAGGTTGAAGTAGTTTTAGTTAAAAATGTTGTTTTGCCTGACAAAGGCCAGTTCTTTAAGTATGCCGGACCCAATCAAGTGTGGGTTCCGAGGAAGGACTAATCAATCTGATATTGCAGGGAGTTAAACAGGTAAACCGTGTTATGTGGATTCTTGACAGTGGCTGTTCAAGGCATATGACCGGAGATAGAGCCCTGCTATCAGATTTGGTTGTGAAAGCTGGCCCAGTAGTTACTTTTGGAGATAACAACAAGGGTATTACGAAAGGATATGACTGTTTGAAGTACGGAAATGTTATCATTGAAGATGTATCATTTGTGGAAGGTCTGAAGTTCAATCTTCTCAGCATCTGTCATTTCTGTGACAGAGGATATGCTGTTTCCTTTGAAAGAGAGAAGTGTCAGATCCTTCACAAGAAGAATGTAAAGCCTGCTCTTCAAGGAGTAAGGAAAGGTGACTTGTTCATAGCTGATTTGAACTCTGGATCCAAAGATGAAGTAAATTGTTTTTATGCTAAAGCTTCATCATATGATAGTTGGCTATGGCACAAGAAGATGTCTCACCTTAACTTCAAAACCATGAACTCTTTAGTCAAGAGGGAATTGGTTAGAGGTTTGCCTCAGATGGAATTTACACAGGAAGGACTGTGTGAGGCATGTCAGAAAGGAAAGTCAAAGAAAGCTTCTCACAAGGGCACTGACACATCATCAATAACTGAACCACTTCAGCTACTGCACATGGATTTGTTTGGTCCAGTTAATGTGATGTCTATGTCAAAGAAACAATATGCACTTGTGATTGTTGATGACGTTTCAAAATTTACTTGGGTTTTGTTAGGTCCAAAGTATCGTAGAAGGGGGGGGGGGGTTGAATACGATACTCACAAATAATTTAATTTCGTTCGCGGATTAATCTTTCAGTTCTATAACGAAATCAAACACACCAAACCAAATCAAGTTTCGGGGAATATATCTTTTTATAAATATAAACCTCGAGGGGTGCTACAATTTCTAATCCGTAGATTAGCGTCAATGAGTTTAAGGTAACACAAATACAAAACAATAATCAAGTTCTGAGCACTATTAATTTCTCTGATAATTTTCTCCGGCTCTTCTCTCTCTCAGTAATGTCTCTGTGTTAGAAATCCTTAACTAAAGAAGACACACTCTTCTCTCAGTATTAATTGTAGACTTGATTTGAAAAACCATCGAACCATTTAGAATAGAATATTCTTGGCCGTTGGATCTTCATCAACCGTTCACAACAAGTCACTTTTCACCTGCTCCTTGAAATGCAAAACCATCGAATGGAATTAAAAAACCATCGAATGGAATTACTTTATTTACCATTCGATAGTTTTTAATTCAAAACTATCGAATACTAAATAAAGTAAAAGTGGTTTGCCAATAATTACTTTAACCACCATTCGATAGTTTTCTCAATAGAAAAACTATCGAATACTTTTCCTTGTCTTTTGTCCTTTAGTGATTACTCCTGAGCTCCTGGGTGTTTAAGTTTTAGACTGTATCAATTCCTTCTGAGACGATAAAACAGCTTGATCTTTTCAGTGCCGTCACCTAGTGCAACTGGTCTGGTTCACAGATGAATAACACTTGATCAATTCTTATTTTATGTCTTTAATACATTGCTGCTGATACGTCCCTTGTCGTTCTGGTTCCTTCATCACTGGAATCCCATGGTACTGAACCCTAAATCATTCACATACTTCTGTCGTCTTGAAAGTCTTGTTTCTTTTGCTGTCACTGAGGCTTGAACATTTTCATGAACTTCTTTCCGTGACCTGTTTACGGACTTCAAGAATACATAACGTATTTTGATTTTTTGAGTTTACCTTTTCTTCTTTGATTCTGGATTCCTGTGCTTCTGTTAATATTATTGTCTGTCTTGTCCTTTGTTGAGTTGTAGTTATCTCTTTTAGATCTTATGTTACATTATGCTTTACAATCTCCCCCTATTTGATTGGATAGAGTTCGACAAGCAAATACTTCGAGGATAACTCAACTAACTAAGGAAACGTGAAACTTCTTAAAGTAAGACAGCGTAATAATATTAATGCATTCTGGATCAGATATTTATACATTTCCAGATTTCATAAATCAAAAAACAATTAAACTTTATACAATTAAGTTGCTCCTCTAGACTGAGCTGATAGTTCTTTTGTTCTTTGCTTCTTGTCTTCAGTCCAATTCGATCTCACCTTCTTCAATCACTGGATCGGAGTTAGCAGCTTGATAATCAATCACTGATGGATAGTGCAGTGGTTCTCCAGGTTTAAGGATTGCTCCTCGGATGTGTCTTCCAATATACTCAACCTCTTGACCCACTCCAGCCCACAACCATGCAATGTTAACATCTTTCTTGTTTAGCTTTGGCATGTTTGGCAGTCTGGTATGCACTTCCAATCCTCTTTCCACTCTTTTCCTATAGTAAGGAACATTCTCCATTAGAAATCTTCTAAGAGTGTCTGCTGCCTTGTCCTTCTCCGTTGAAGAGAATCCAGTGGATCTAAGATACTTCTCAACTGAGATTAGATAGTTGCTTGGGTAGTCCCTCAGTTTGTCCTCAGCCAAATAGCAGATTCTGAACAAGTCATTCGTCATGAATCTAACCATTGGAGGATCTTCAGTAATCTTTGGACTGACTTTCATCACGATCTCCTTAACATGCTCACGGAGCAGTTCATTTAGCCTTGTGGTTCTTTGGATCTTGATGAGTATAGCCTGCAATTCTGTATATGTCCTCTGTTCTAAAAACTTAGTAGAAATCACAAATGTACCTTTCTCCAGAAAACTGATCAATAAGCTCCAGGCACCATTTGCTTTAACCCCAGCATTCAGACAGATTATAGAGCTTCTCAGTGCTTTGAAGTAAGTCTGATCATCAAGATTAGCACTTCTGATGTCCTGAATAATGACTTCCACCTCCGCATTGTCGTTGACTTGTAATCCGTCTTCAACTCCACAAAAGGTTTTATAAGCCATTTCCCATTCAGTACCATCTTTCTTTGCCAGATCTATCATCTTCTTCTTCCTCACTTCATTATACACCTTCATTCTCTTTAGCTTTTCACTTCTCAGAATTGCTTGCTGTTTTTCCTTCTCAGCTTGCCTGGCATCTATTGCAGCTCTCTGAGCTCGTATTGCTTCCAAGGCAGCTTCTTCTTCAGGTGATAGAGAATTTGCTTCTTCCATATCATCATCCAAGATAGGATGTTCTATTGGCTCAGGATAATATGGTTCATGCTCCTCTTGAATAGGTTGCTCTTGCATGAATTCAAATTCCTCTTCACTCTTCTCTTCCTCTACAAGTTCTTCTATCCAGTACTGCCTGATAGGAATAGCTTCAACTGTTTCCCAAACTCCCCATTTATCCTTCACCCCCTCTCCAACTTTCTCCCCCTTAGTTGAGGAATCCTCGATAAAAGCATCCTCAGCATAAAAGACATTAGAAGGATCAGGTTCCTGATAGGAAGGACCAGTTTGTCCAGATTGTTGGTTCTTCAGCATACTCCATATAGACTGTACTCCATCGCCTTGATTCTCCAAGAAATCCATAAGCTGCTTATTAAAGTCATTTATAGAAGCTAACGACAGGTCAATGTTTTCCAATCTTGAGTTGGTAGTCTTTTCCATATGATCCAGCCTCCTGTTGAGTCTAGACTCCACTCTTGAAAGGTTGTCCATTGCATCCTTCACCCGCGCTTGACCATCCCGGATAACCAGAACGTCCTCTTTCAAAGCTTCATGTCCCTGGGACAGTGCAGTTACTTCATTCATGAATCCATCTTTAAGCTCCCTTACGTCCATCCTCAAATCGACCAGCTCTTCCATAGCTTCCTTCTTTAAGGAGTCCACTGCCTGCTTCGTACCTGTTATAGTGCCAGATGCACTGCCAATGACCCTGAATGTTCTTCTGGAATCAGCTGCAGCCAAGTCAACTTTCTCTTGAATAGACTTTAAAGAAACATTGTCTTGACTGGAGGAGATCCCTTGGTCAAAAGAAGGTCGCAGTGGAACCTTGAATAATGGATTTCCTTCTTTATCATGAACTGTCATCTCCTTGAGGGAAGTTTGAACTTGTAGCTCTCTTTCTGTTGGTAACAGCAGATCATCAATATGAGTTAGGGTTTGGGTGTCACTCCTCACGTTTGGCTCTGGGTGTTCACTCACAGTTTCTGTTAGTGTTTCACTCATTTTTCCTTTCCCACTCAGGCCAGGTGTAAGTGTTTGTGTTTCACTCAAATCCATTGTGCTGGTTGTACCTGCAGAAGAAAACACTGTAGCCGTCCTTAAGGAGGTCACCGGTGGTGCAATGGGGCTTCGCAAGTCCCCGTCCTTGGTTAAACTAAGTTGCTGATCATCCGTAGATGATGTATCCTTTGTAGGATCTAGAGTTTGAATCTCTAGGGGGTTAGAAACAGGCTCTTTTAACAGCAGAGATCCCGAATCTTCCCCGTGAGTCTGTAAAGACTTCACCTCAGTTGACTCCTCAATAGTAATTGATTCACTGTCAACGAGTTGCCGATCTGCACCTACGTCAGACCCTTTACCCGCAGGATCCAGATATGTTCCATCTGGGGAGGTAGACAATGACCTTTTAGATTGTGCATTTAGGTCAAAGCCTTCTCTCGACGTCTGTGAAGACCCTTGGTTCAGAGAACCTTCAACCAGTGAACTTGACCGTAATATGGTCGGAACACCAGTTGCTTCCGTCAATTCTTCCTTACTTGATTGAGCTATTGGTTCAGATATTGCTTTCGTTAGCGTAGCCCAATCAGCATCAGAAAAATCAGTAAAGGGCTCTTTGAATGAGAGAAATGAAGTATCAGCAGTTGCCTCAGTTTCTGTTCTTCTCCTTTTAGAGGAAGGCAGAGCTGCTGTTGAAGGGTGTATCTCCTTATGTGGTGCTGCTTTGGCACTATCTCCCTCTACACTCATGGATGTTTCTTTACTGGGTATAGGAGGGGAAGGAGGTTCGTTTATGTTTTCATTTGGCTCGTTCAAAGGCTCTTCGACCGTGGTTAGAGGTTGTGGGTTTGCAACCTCCTGGTCTGGAATGGCCACTGAGGGCTCTGGATCAACATCCATTGGTTCAGGACCAAGTTCAGGTTCAGGTTGAGGAAAATTACCTTCATTTACCTGTTCCCCTGGGGGTAGAAGAGGTAGGGGCACCGTTCTTAGATATTCAGTGAGAACAGTGGGTACCCCTGGAAGATAGTTGTTCTTCCTTATCAGAGCGGTTATGGCATTGCTCTTCATCTTCATACACTCCATTGTGTCTTCATCTTCAAATGTCTCACGTTCATCATCTGTTAAGACATCATTGAGAATTAGCTGTAGGAACCTAGGATAGAAACATAGCACATCTTCATTTATGCCTGTTCTTTCATCCAGTGGTCTCATGCACAGAATTACTTGATCAATCACTGTCCGTCCTATGTTAATATGCATGTTGTTCGCAATGGCAAACCCTATCTTTTGAAGGAATAAGGGAATGCCATGCAGATTTGTTAGCTTGGCAGTAAAAACATGTATCAGGGTATGAAAGAAAAAGTTCCATGGCTTTGGCAGGTAATGCTTTAGGAACTCTCCCACCAAGAAGTTAGGTTGTTGACTTCTGATAAGAGTGAAGAAAGCATGTATTTCCTCAGTTGAGGGATCCAGAACAAGGTTTTCTGTTGGAAAATGAAGAATTCGATTAAAATCATGTTCCGTTACCCTTATTGTTCTGCCCCCTGGCACAACAAAACTGTAGGACCGTATGTTATTCTCAGTTGTATCCGTGGCGGTTGTGTACAACGCAGTCAATTGATCAATGCAAAGGACCACGGGAGTACTTACAGCGTATGCCACTAACGAACGTGTATTCACAAACTCTGCCCATGCACGAATTTGAGGATTCGTTATGGATTGCAGATTTTGAAACGAGACATGATTAGTCTTGGTAACAATGAATTCTCCAGCCATTTGTTTAAAATTTCCAGAAAATTTAAATAACCAAACTAATTTTTCACTTAAATTAATTAATTATTTCTAATTAATCAACCTTGACACAAAATTACCCTAAAAACAAACTTAACACAATATACCCCTTTTCTTTAATAAAACAACCTAACCAAAAACAACTTCCTAAGGTTAGAATCCTTAAAATAACTTGATAATTGTTAATTGAAAGTAATCCTTAAGAACCCTATTGAGAAATCAATAGAGTACTCTTTTGATTCGACTTATCAAGGTATCCAAAGATCAACTGTATCTCTCTCTCTCGATGGTTTTCACTAGAGACCAATTAAAACAAAAACAGGAGTCAAGTATACAGTGATTTCTCAGTTAAAAGAAGTGACTGCAGTAAGAATGAATTCCTGAAGGTTTAAAATCAGTAAACAGATCCAAAAACTATCGAGTATAGTCTTGTTCTTGGTTATGTATCTCTTTTGTAAGTATAAATTCGGCTATAGCTTTTCTTGAGTGTATAAAACAATGAAAAGAAACAAAAGACTAAGGCAGAATTATATACTCTTTAAAACTGACAGGGGTATAATGGACTTTCTATTTTCGATAGATTTGAAAATGTACATTCGATAGTTTTTCATAGGGGCAAACCTGTCATCTTTACTTCGATAGTTTTTGGAAAACTATCGAGGTTTTTTGAAATACAGAATTTAAAAAGGTTTTCAGAAAAACTATCGAACTTTGAAATCTTGAAAAAATCTATCGAACTGACTTTTGGAAAAACTATCGAGGAGTTTAATTATAGAAAAATTAAATCCTCTCGATAGGTTTTTCACTTTGATTTTAAAAACTATCGAGAATTAAATATAGACTTGATATTAATTCACTTCGATATATTTTTAAAAGTAACCTCAAAAACTATCGATAAATGTTTTCGATAGATTTCCTTTTTCCTTTTCAAAAACCATCGAAATTAATTTCGATAGATTTATCATTGTACTTTGAAAAACTATCGAATTTCCTTAAATTCGATATTTTTGCTTCTGTCTTCTTTTTAAAACCTGTTCTTGTTTTAAAATTCAGACTTTTTGTATTTCCTGTCAAAATTTAATTTTAATAAATCTGTTAAAATTCACCAAAATCAATTCTTAACAGAAAATTCACAATTTTCTTAGAATAAAATCAATTAAGTATCATTGAGTGATATTAATCAATTAAAATCCAATCAATTATGTTGCATTAATCTACAATGTTAAAAACAAAGCAAATTAATTCAAATTAAATAGATGCTTTAATATTTAGAACAAATATTAGCACCTAAATAATTTTTAGAATTAATAACCAATTAAATGCCAGAAGATATATCATCCATAATTATGACATAAAATTAGTATAAAAATCCTAACTACGAGAATTGCTCCAGAAAATAAACTCACAAGTCCAAAGGATATAGCAATTCTTGAACTCATGTATTTACCAGGACTCTCTGCAGTTACTGACTTCTAATCAAAATCAATTAGAAAGATTTAACATCCCAAGTTCACCAACCAGCTTATTGAAAGTGGATTCATCAAGCGGTTTAGTAAAGATGTCTGCAATTTGATCCTCTGTGGGTACAAAGTGTAACTCCACAGTTCCATTCATGACATGCTCTCGGATAAAATGATACCTGATGTCGATGTGCTTCGTCCTCGAGTGTTGCACTGGATTGTTAGAGATTGCTATGGCACTTGTGTTGTCACAAAAGATTGGAATCTTTGTCAACAAAAGTCCATAGTCACGGAGTTGGTTTTTCATCCACAATATCTGAGCACAGCAGCTACCAGCAGCAATGTATTCAGCCTCAGCTGTTGATGTGGACACTGAATGCTGCTTCTTGCTATGCCAGGAAACCAATCTTCTTCCAAGAAACTGACAGCTTCCTGAAGTACTCTTCCGATCAATCTTACAACCTGCAAAATCAGAGTCTGTGTATCCAATAAGATCAAATCATGTATCTTTAGGGTACCAAATTCCAAGATTTGGGGTCCCCTTAAGATATCTAAATATTCGCTTAACAGCTATTAGATGAGATTCTTTAGGATCAGACTGAAATCTAGCACACAAGCATGTTGCAAACATTATATCTGGTCTACTTGCAGTGAGATAAAGTATTGAGCCTATCATACCTCTGTAGCCTGTGATGTCAACCTTCTTACCAGTTTCATCCTTATCAAGCTTAGTGGCAGTTGGCATAGGAGTCTTTGCTGTAGATGAGTCTTCCATTTGATACTTCTTAAGAAGATCCTTGATGTACTTGGACTGACAAATGAATATACCATCTTGTTTCTGGTATACTTGCAATCCAAGAAAGAATGACAATTCACCCATCATGCTCATTTCATAACGACTCTGCATTAACTTAGCAAATCTCTTGCATAGATCATCATTAGTAGAACCAAATATTATGTCATCAACATATACTTGCACCAATATCAAATCATTTTTATGCTTTTTGACAAAGAGAGTTTTGTCTACAACACCTCTTGTAAAATCATTTTCAAGTAAGAATTCAGAGAGAGTGTCATACCATGTCCTCGGAGCTTGTTTGAGTCCATAGAGAGCTTTGAATAGAAAGTACACAAAGTCTGCCAATTTTGAATCCTCAAAACCTGGAGGTTGTTCCACATACACTTCTTCTTCTAACTCCCCGTTCAGAAAAGCACTCTTCACATCCATTTGATATACCTTGTAATTGGAATGTGCAGCAAATGCCAGAAACATTCTGATGGCCTCAAGTCTTGCTACTGGTGCATAGGTTTCATCATAATCTATACCCTCTTCTTGAGAGTAACCTTTAGCAACCAGTCTGGCTTTGTTTCTCGTTACAATGCCATCTTCGTCCAACTTATTTCTGAATACCCATCTTGTTCCAATAACAGATTTTCCCTTAGGCCTGGGTACCAGCTTCCAAACTTTCTGCCTTTCAAACTGATTGAGTTCTTCTTGCATAGCAATTACCCAATCTGGATCATCTAGAGCATCTTCAACTTTCTTAGGTTCTGTTTCTGAAAGAAACCCAGAATAGTGACATTCATTTTGTGATGTTCTCCTAGTTCTCACTCCTGTGTCCGGATCACCAATGATCAAGTGAAAGGGATGATCTCTATTCCATACCCTTTGTCTTGGCAGATGCGATCTTGATGATTCTCCTTGTTCTAGATGTTGTGGAGTGTGACTAGTTGATCCTTCTCCTGCTCCCCCTGAGTTGTTGACGGTTTGATCTGTTGATTCTGAAGACTGACTAGTGGATCCTGTATGTTGAGGATTTCCACTTTGGTCACCACTTGGTCCAGAATCATTATCATTATGATTATTATTAATGACTGTAACAACTTCAGGTACTTCTTCATTGTCAGAGAGATCTCCTGATAGATTTTCAAATACCAAGGATTCAGAGTTCTCTCCAGTTTGCAGGCCTGGTCTTTTAGTGTCGTCAAATGTTACATTAAAGCTTTCCAACACCTTCTTATCTTCAATCACATATACCCTGAAAGCCTTAGATTCCAGAGAATAGCCCAGAAAAATGCCTTCATCTGCTTTGGCATCAAACTTGCCAAGATGTTCTCCATCTTTAAGTACAAAGCACTTTGCACCAAACACATGAAAATACTTCAGTGTTGGCTTCTTGTTGGCCATTAACTCATACGGAGTCTTTTCATGATCTTTGTTGATCAGGGTTCGATTCTGAGTGTAGCAAGCTGTATTCACTGCTTCAGCCCAAAAGTAAGTGGGAAGTTTTGATTCACTCAACATGGTCCTTGCTGCTTCAACCAAGGTCCTGTTCTTCCTTTCCACTACTCCATTCTGTTGAAGAGTTCTTGGTGCTGAAAACTGTCTTGATATTCCTTTCTCTGAGCAGAAATCATTTAGAACTGCATTCTTGAATTCAGTTCCATTGTCTGATCTGATTGTCCGCACAGGTAGCTTAGCTTCCACTTCTATCTTCTTGATGTGATCAATGATTAGTTGTGTTGCTTCACCCTTTGTTTGTATGAACAACACCCACGTGTACTTGGAGTAGTCATCCACCATCACCAATGCATATCTGTTTCTTGAAAGTGACATAACATTAACTGGACCAAATAAATCCATATGAATCAGCTGTAATGGTTCAGTAATACTTGTCATTCCTTTGCTTCCATGTGATGCTTTCTTCGACTTCCCCTTTTCACATGCTTCACATAGTCCCTCCTGATTGAATTCCATCAGGGGCAACCCTCTCACTAACTCTCTCTTTACCAAAGAGTTCATAGTTTTGAAGTTCAGATGTGAGAGCTTCTTGTGCCATAGCCAACTTTGTTCTGAAGATGCCTTTGCATAGAAACATGTAACTTCTCCTTCACTGGTAGAACTTAAGTCGGCTATAAACAAGTTTCCTTTTCTCACTCCCAGTAGAGTAAGCTTCTCATCCTTCCTGTTGGTGATCAAGCACTTGTCCTTTCTGAAATCTACATTGTAGCCTTTATCACAGAATTGACTGATACTTAGAAGATTGTGCTTTAATCCTTCAACAAGAGAGATGTTTTCAATGATGACATTTCCAGCTTTCAATTTACCATATCCCGTAGTGAATCCTTTGCTGTCATCTCCAAAGGTTACAATCGGGCCGGTCTTCTTAACCACCTCCGTAAACAGGGACTCTTCACCTGTCATGTGTCTAGAACAACCACTATCCAGAATCCACACAACCTTTGAGCTTTTAACCTTACCCTGCAATCACAGATTGATTAAGCGGACTTTGGTACCCAAAATTGTTTGGGTCCTGAAGGTTTAGATGATTTAACAGGAGTAACATTCAATTTAGTCTTACCCTGTTTGATATTCATAGTATCTGTGGATTTAACATTACTAGAGCTATTGCTACTATCAGACATCAACTTAAAATAAGCATGCATGATGTTGTACTTACATAGCAAACACTCTTTCTTTCCACAGGGCTCATGATTATCAGGCATGTCAGACATGTTATGCATTTCAGAAGCATTAGCAGTTTCTACTTTAACCTTTTTACATGCATGTGTAAGGTGTCCAGCAGAATTACAAATAGAACACAACTTCCTAGATGCAATGGGAGAAGATGGAACCAATTCCTGATTAACAATCTTTTTCCTCCCATTCCTGTTCTTTTTAACATTACTAACTAAGGAACCTACTTCAGTTTTAGGTAAATCAGGTTTAGGTAAAACATTCTTTACTGATTTCCTAGGCAACTTAGTCTTTACCTCTTTTTCCTTCACTAAATCCTCCTCAAGCAATTCTTGAGCTATGAAAATATCATCCTCATAAAAGAGAGGTGGAAACGGCTTAACAAAAACTGGACAATCAACATTCTTAAGAACATGTGGAGTATTCCTTTTGACAACTGAAGGTGTCACAGGGAATTCCAAAATCTTCTTACCAGCTTTCTTGTTATAGTCAAATCCTATAGCAGTTTTATTCTCTACGGCCTGAGTATCAATGATTTCCTTAGCCACTAGAGCGGAATTCTTAAAAGCATTCAGCTTCAAATCTAGATCTGAAATCTGCTTCCTGAGGATAGTCTCTATCTCATCATTACACTTGACCTTGTTCTCTAAGTACGCATTCTTTTGCTTAAGATCTTCTAATGTGACAGCTACAAGCTCTAGTTCTTCATTTTTAGATTCTAGTTTTTTAATCTTAAGAACTAGTTTAGCATTTTCCATTTCAGATGCTAGCATGCTTGTGTGTACATTAAACAATTCTACACTAAGATCTTGCACAGTTTTCTTGTACTTAGAATTAGACATATCAATTGTAGTTAAGATAGGTACCTGAGATGATTGAGGTGATTCCTCTGAAGAGTCAGCCATTAGAGCAACATTTACATATTCCTCCTCTTCATCCGAATCAGTATCATCCCAGTGCTTTCCCTCTGCTATGTAAGCCTTCCCTTTCTGCTTTCCAGAGAATGCCTCCAACTGCTGTTTAAGCTTGGCATTCTCCTTCTTCAACTCATCATAAGAATCCTTCTTTCCATAGACATCTTTCATGTCTCTTGCTTGACAAGGCTTCCGGCATTCAGTGGCGAAATGCCCTAACTCATTGCAGTTATAGCATCTTGATTTGCTTCTATCAATCATGCCAGTCTTGTAGCCTCCCTTAAAGCCTGTACTAGGTGTATAATTGCTCTTCTGGAATCTGTTGGTTGAGCCCTTGAACTTGTACTTAGGGTTTCTCTTGAAACGAATATGACTAAACTTTGCAGCTAAGTACGCCATGGTTTTGTCTTCCATTTGCTCAAGCTCTTCTAGGGTGTAGTAATCACTTTCATCAACACCCAGATTCACAGAATCCATTTCTGCTTCTATTATCACCTCCTTTCCAGCTCTAGGGGTTTGAACCTGAATCTCAGAAGTTATTGGTTCATCCACTACAAGTGCTGCTGATCTCACAAGTGCATTGTGCTTGCTGTCCACTGTCCCTGATCCGTAGATTATCACCCTTTGTTCCTGTTCCATCTCATAGGTCTTCAACTTGCCATAGATCATCTCTAGTGGCATCTTTGTGAAGTCAATTCTTTCCCTAATGGATGATGACTTGTGTTCTACATGATGGGGCAGCGTCATCATGAACTTCCTGTTCGATTCTCTCAGTGGATAGGTCTTTCCTTTCATTGCCAATTCATTGAGGAGCTTAGTATATTTCTCAAAGACCTGAGTTATACTTTCTCCTGGCAGTGACCTAAACGCTTCATATTGAGAAGTCAGAATGTCCAATCTGTTTTCCTGCACGTCTTCAGTTCCTTCCATTATTAGGTTAATGGTATCCCACATATGTTTCCCGCTTGTACAGTTCATCAACTGATAGCTCATTTCCTTGTCCGCGGAGTCCGCCAATATCAACATTAAACCGGTGTCCAATCGAATCAGTTCTTTGTCAGAATCTGTAAATTCACTTATATCCTTAGGTTGGGTGCCTGAAGGAATCCTGCTACCATCAGGAGCTGTAGATTCACTAACTGGTTTCATTGGTACAAACGGTCCGTTCTCTAATATGCCAATATACAATGGATTAGATGCCTTGATAAATAACAGCATCTTCATCTTCCACAAACCGAAATCATCTCTAGTAAACGGGGGAACTTTAATACCAGCGGTTGTCTTTGGAGCACTCATGGTTTCTGAAAATTTCAAATTGTTTAAAATTCAAGAAATTCCAATTAAATGAAAATTTTTGAAAGTTAAAAAATTTGCTTCGAATTTTCACGCTACGTTTGATTTTGGTCTCATTCACCGGATCTGATTTGTATATCAATCAAGTAGCTCTGATACTAATTGTTAGGTCCAAAGTATCGTAGAAGGGGGGGGTTGAATACGATACTCACAAATAATTTAATTTCGTTCGCGGATTAATCTTTCAGTTCTATAACGAAATCAAACACACCAAACCAAATCAAGTTTCGGGGAATATATCTTTTTATAAATATAAACCTCGAGGGGTGCTACAATTTCTAATCCGTAGATTAGCGTCAATGAGTTTAAGGTAACACAAATACAAAACAATAATCAAGTTCTGAGCACTATTAATTTCTCTGATAATTTTCTCCGGCTCTTCTCTCTCTCAGTAATGTCTCTGTGTTAGAAATCCTTAACTGAAGAAGACACACTCTTCTCTCAGTATTAATTGTAGACTTGATTTGAAAAACCATCGAACCATTTAGAATAGAATATTCTTGGCCGTTGGATCTTCATCAACCGTTCACAACAAGTCACTTTTCACCTGCTCCTTGAAATGCAAAACCATCGAATGGAATTAAAAAACCATCGAATGGAATTACTTTATTTACCATTCAATAGTTTTTAATTCAAAACTATCGAATACTAAATAAAGTAAAAGTGGTTTGCCAATAATTACTTTAACCACCATTCGATAGTTTTCTCAATTGAAAAACTATCGAATACTTTTCCTTGTCTTTTGTCCTTTAGTGATTACTCCTGAGCTCCTGGGTGTTTAAGTTTTAGATTGTATCAATTCCTTCTGAGACGATAAAACAGCTTGATCTTTTTAGTGCCGTCACCTAGTGCAACTGGTCTGGTTCACAGATGAATAACACTTGATCAATTCTTATTTTATGTCTTTAATACATTGCTGCTGATACGTCCCTTGTCGTTCTGGTTGCTTCATCACTGGAATCCCGTGGTACTGAACCCTAAATCATTCACATACTTTTGTCGTCTTGAAAGTCTTGTTTCTTTTGCTGTCACTGAGGCTTGAACATTTTCATGAACTTCTTTCCGTGACCTGTTTACGGACTTTAAGAATACATAACGTATTTTGATTTTTTGAGTTTACCTTTTCTTCTTTGATTCTGGATTCCTGTGCTTCTGTTAATATTATTGTCTGTCTTGTCCTTTGTTGAGTTGTAGTTATCTCTTTTAGATCTTATGTTACATTATGCTTTACAGGTTTTATTCCTACATTCCAAGGATGAGACCCCACACCTGGTGATTGACCACATAAAGTTGATTGAGCTGGATTCTAGATTCCCTGTAGAGCCATAAGGTTAGATAATGGTACTGAATTCAAGAATGCAATTCTAAATGACTTTTGTGCTGATAAAGGAATAACAAGACAGTATTCTGCCCCTAGAACTCCTCAACAAAATAGAGTAGTGGAAAGAAAGAATCGTACATTGATTGAAGCTGCAAGTACTATGTTAAGTGAGTCTAAACTTCCAATGTACTTTTGGGCTGAAGCAGCAAATACAGCTTGTTATACTCAGAATCGAACTTTAATCAACAAGGACTTAATGAAGACTCCGTATGAGATCATGAACAACAAGAAACCAACTGTCAAGTACTTTCATATATTTGGAGCAAAATGCTTTGTGCCTATAGATGACAATGTTAAACGTGGCAAGTTTGAGACCAAGGCACAAGAAGCTATTTTTGTTGGTTATTCCAGAAGATCTTACAGGGTCTATTTGGTTGGTAGTCACACAGAAAGGAAAGTGTCAATGTTACTTTTGATAACACTAAGCTCCCTAATATCCAAAAAGAAGATTCATTTGAGAAGCTGAAGTTTGATAACTTTCCAGACTCAGAATCAGATGATGCATCCCCACCTGAAGTTATTGCTGGTAATGATAATAACAATGATGATAATGATCATGGTGGTGGTGGTGGAAACACTGGTAACAATGGAGATACCACCAACACTGGAGAAGGATCATCAAGGCAATCAAGCAACAACTCAGGGGGAGCAAATGAAGGATCATCTAGTCACTCACAACATCAAAGTGAATTTCAAGGCGAATCATCAAGATCAAATCTTCCAAGACAGACTGTATGGAATAGAGCTCATCCTTTTGAGCTGATCATTGGTGATCCAAATGTTGGAGTTAAAACTAGAAGTGCAACTCAGAATGAATGTCATTATTCAGCGTTTCTATCTGAAATGGAACCAAAGAAAACCGAGGAAGCACTGACTGATCCAGATTGGGTGATTGCTATGCAAGATGAACTCAATCAGTTTGAACAACAGCAAGTCTGGAAGCTGGTACCCAGACCAAAGAACAAGAAAGTAGTTGGTACAAGATGGGTATACAGGAACAAGCTAGATGAGGATGGCATTGTTACAAGGAACAAGGCAAGACTGGTTGCACAAGGGTATTCACAAGCTGAAGGCATCGATTATGATGAAACCTATGCACCAGTGGCTAGGCTTGAGGCCATCAGGATGTTCTTAGCATTTGCAGCTTATTCCAATTTTAAAGTCTATCAAATGGATGTTAAGAGTGCATTCCTGAATGGTGAGCTTGATGAAGAAGTTTATGTGGAACAGCCCCCTGGCTTTGAAAATCAGGAGCTGCTGGACTTTGTGTACTTTCTCTTCAAGGCTATCTATGGTCTCAAACAAGCCCCAAGAAAATGGTTTGACACTCTCTCTGGTTTTCTTTTAGAAAATGGTTTTGTTAGAGGTATCATAGACAAAACTCTTTTTTCAAAGAAACACAAAAGTGATATGATATTAGTCCAAGTCTATGTGGATGACATCATATTTGGGTCTACTAATGATAATCTCTGTAAGAGATTTGCTGAGCTAATGCAGAGTAAGTTTGAAATGAGTATGATGGGTGAGCTGAAGTTTTTCCTTGGATTGCAAGTAAGTCAAAGGTCAAATGGTATATTTATTTGTCAATCCAAGTATCTCAAAGAACTCCTCAAGAAGTATCACATGGAGGATTCAGCATCAGCAAAGACTCCATCTTCAACAGCCATCAAACTTGGAGCTTCTGACAATTCTATCAAGGTAGATGTTACAAGCTACAGAGGTATGATTGGCTCCTTACTCTATCTTACTGCTAGTAGACCAGATATTATGTATGCTACATGCTTGTGTGCAAGGTTCCAAGCGGACCCTAGAGATGTACATCTCGTTGTTGTTAAAAGAATCTTGAGATATCTTAAGGGTACACCTAATTTAGGTATCTGGTACCCTAAAGATTCTGCTTTTAACCTTGTTGGATATACAGATTCTGATTATGCAGGTAGTGTTGTGGATAGAAAGAGTACCTCTGGGAGTTGTCAATTCCTAGGAGGTAGATTGATTTCCTGGTATAGCAAGAAACAGCAAACAGTTTCCAATTCAACAGCAGAAGCTGAATATATTGCTGCTAGAAGTTGTTGTGCTCAGATCCTATGGATAAGGAATCAATTGAAGGACTATGGCTTTGCATTAGACAAAATTCCCATTTTGTGTGATAATACAAGTGCCATAGCAATCTCCAACAACCCTGTGCAGCACTCGAGAACGAAGCACATTGATATCAGGTATCATTTTATCAGAGAGCATGTCATGAATGGAACTGTGGAGTTACATTTTGTACCCACAGAAGAACAGACTGCAGACATATTCACTAAATCTCTTGACGAATCCACATTTACCAAGTTAATTGATAAATTGGGTATGTTGAACAGTCTTAGTGATTAACAATATCTCTGTCATGTTTGTTCTTTGCAAAATCATTTTCTCTTGCTGATATTGAATGATATATTTTGCCAATTCTTGTTTAGAGTATAAAGCTTGTTAATTTAAATATTCTGAATAATTTATTTTCTTTAAAAATATTTTTCTCATATTTTTAAATGGAGGAATTTATTTTTATTGAAAATTTATTTATTTAGAATCATTTAAGTTAGTTTCAGATTGTAAATATTGTTGTTTAAATTTTTCTGCAAGTTTATATTATTTTTATGCACTTCTATATTATTCTGCATATTTTTCTAGGATTTATGGAATTTTCTGTGAATTTTTCTTGTCATGTAAATAGTTTCCTGTAAATATTTTCTCTGTATTTTATTTTATTTTATTTTATTTTATATTATTTTATTTTTATTATTTATTATCTTTTATTTTCTATTTGTCTTTGTTGTTTTTGTAAATAGATTGTATATATTATTTCTGATCTAGCTCTTGCTTAGCTGGAACTTCAGTGCCAAATCCAATTCAGGTATTACTTTCTGTCTCTCAATCCACTTCTTTTACTGTTGCTGAACCCAAGTGGTTGTTAGGGATGACCAAGGGATTGTAGATCCACAATCTCTATCCCAGGTCTTAGAGCCAAACAATGAGTCTACAACTTAATTACTTGACCTCTCAGCCTAAACAGAAATCAAATGTTAAACAAAGAAGTATTTTGATTGAACCAGTGAGTGATCCCACAGCTCGGCCTCCTATAAAGAAATTCAACATATACTGAGGTATCTGTCAGCCCATCTGTATCCTCTCAATAGGATATGGACTTTGAAATGGCCAATGAACTGTTTCTAGAGACATTCTCTCAACAGGATGAATCTATTGAAATTCTCCATAGGGCCATGGCACGTTGTACTGAGTCAAGCACACTCTCATTACTCACAATGGGAGAAGACAATTTCATTAGATGAAACTCAGGACACAGTGAAAGCAGAGCACCTGCAACTAGTTACAGTGCCTACCATTGTTACGGTAGAAGTGCCTTCATAGGCATCTGAGGGAAAATTTGATTCTTTGCCAAATCAAATAGAATCATTTTCTCCCCTCCCAGAGTGAACATCCCTGGCTCCCTAAGGCAACTTGGTCAGTCTATCACTGAAGCAATTCAGATTTCAAATCCAAGTGATTTGATAGACATGATTGAGGATCGGGATTTGCGAACTCCCATTGCACCACCACTGACCTCTCTTGAAGAGGCTAAGGTGAGTTTCAATGCAGGTACTGATCAAAAAGGAGCAAACAGACAGCTAATGTTGAGTGATGCGAGTCAAACACTGAGTGAAACACATGCACGGGAGATGAGTGATACACTTACAAGAGAAATTCAAGTGAGTGCACACACAGACACATACACTGCAATGTAGTTAGCTCACATAGCTGATCTACAGGAACATCTATTCAAAACCCAGGCTGATAAAGAACTTTTGCAAGCACAAGTGGTCGAACGGTCTTCTTCTTCCACCTCTGTCAAAAATCAGCTGCGACTACTCAAGGAAATTTTGAAGACAAATTTACTACCCAAGATCAACTCCATCAACTATCTAAAGTCCTACTCGCTTCAGAAACTCAAAATGTTATATCTGTAGAGAATTCCTCAACTAAGGGGGAGAAGTTTCTAGAGAAGTTTATAGAGAAGTTTGGAGAAGCTAGGTAGAGGGAGCTGAAAAAGATAGAAAAGGAAAATGAGGAGTTTCAGGGGAGTAAAGGAAAGAAAGCTCTGTTTTGTAAATGGTAT
Organism: Heracleum sosnowskyi; assembly: GCA_030848705.1. Lineage (NCBI taxonomy): Eukaryota > Viridiplantae > Streptophyta > Magnoliopsida > Apiales > Apiaceae > Heracleum > Heracleum sosnowskyi. The sequence goes on along the minus strand of CM061245.1, from coordinate 58,156,820 downwards.
ATGTATAGAGCTTAGGTAAATCAAGACAGGTTCAATGTTATCATATGTTCAGTCTAGAGGAACATCTGTCTTGTATTTATCTTTACTGGTGAAATCTGGAAATGTCATATTTGATCCAGAACTTTCTAGTATTTACTTAGGCTTAAGAGTCTTATCTTTTTCTTGGTTTTAGTTGAGTGATCCTCTAGGTATTTGGTTGTTATTCTCTAACAAACATATAGGGGGAGATTGAAAGGCATATGCTATAGCCTATTTCTAATTCGAGGATTCTACTCAACTTAAACTAGAATGTAATAAGTAAATATTAGATTAAAGGTCACAGGAATCTCAGAGAGTTTTATCAGTCAAGAGATTGAAGATTAAAGTCATCTACAGACTTGAAGTTATTCTACATTGAAAGAAGTTCAATTTATTGTTCAAGCCTCAGTGAAGTATTCAAGAAAGTGGATTTACTACAGTGACAGAGATTTCCAGTTGGTGACAGAAGAAGTACAGGATACAGAGTTTATTCAGAGCCAAAGAAAAGAAGCCACAGCTTTAAATGTTTTAAAGATGAAGAATTATCATTGAAGTCAGTTATTCATGAACCAGACAGTGCATCGAATGACGACATCAATCAGTGGAATTAAATCATCTATATTCAGTGGTTTTCAGAAGATAGAGGAATGCTATGTTTTTAAGTTATCTTCTTTTAAATTGTTAATCAATTTAATTAATAAATTAATTCTCTGAGAATTAATTAATTTATTAAATTAATGAATTTGGTTGTTTAAATATTTATTAACTTAATTCTAGAAAAGAATTAATTTAATTTAGAATTTAAATTAACTAATTTAATTTAAAAGAAATAATCTTAACTCAGTATGACCTTGATCTTATAATTGCTAGGTCATACCGACACATAACTAGGTCATACCGAGTCATTTCATTAGGTCATACCGAATAATTTCTCAGGTCATACCGAGTTACAGAGGTCATACCGAATAATTTTAAGAGGTCATACCGAATAATGTCAGGTCATACTGAATCATTTGATAGGTCATACCGAATCATTTGATAGGTCATACCGACTCATTTCTCAGGTCATACCGACTCATTCAGAAGGTCATACTACTTTTCCTAGGTTCTACCGAAAGTTGGTAGAAGTATGCTTGGTCATACCGGACACTTTCTGCAGGTTCTATTGATGAAGCATGGTTCTACCGAGCATAATTTCTCAGGTCATACAAGTGTGTTGATTATTTAATTAAGTCATTATGATTTAATTAACAATCATACAAGGCTAATGAATTTGTGATATATCAACTCGGCTGGACAGAAAAGAAACAGAACACTTCATTATCAAACACACAGACATTTCTCTCTCAAGAACGAAGAAGCCATTTGATCTCATTTCTTCTCAAGCAATTAATTCTAGTTATACTGGAGCCACAACCAGTTCCTGACCCTCAGGAACATGAAGCGTTTATAAACGCTATGGTTGATGTGGTGTGGCACAACTTTGTGCAAGCCAATCCCGGTTGGAATCCTCTTGAGAATCTCATCTATGAAGAGGATGAAGACGATGAGGATGATGAAGAGGATGAGGATGAAGATGAAGAAGAGCTCGTCCGAGAGCTTGAGAAACGTAAGAAGAGAATCCGTGATGCTTGTACGTCATGCAAGTTGGAGGCACGGAGGCGTCCCGGTGATCACGGTGACGATCCGCCTTCAAGTGCATCAACTCCTCTTTTTGTCTCTTAAGGATGGAACAAGAGACCTTCCAGTTCTGATGAACTGTGAAGCTGCTCAGGAGCATTCATGCTAATTTGCAGGGCACGTGTTCATGCTTATCTGTAAAGCACGAGTTCCTGAGTAGAAAATAGACTAGGAAAACAAATATGTAATTTCCATATTTCATGTGTAATGTATCTTCAAGTATTAATGAAATTTGTCTATTTTCTCAATTGTTTGCTTCCTGTACTTGCCTGCAAAATTTGTTAGTAACACTCATAGTGATATTGAGATGATAAATAATAAACTCTGATAATAATGACATTGATAATTAAGACTGAAAACTTAATCAAAGACTAGGTAATAATCTAATTGTCCAGAGTTTACCAGGAGTGTTGATGACAAATTAGCATAGAACCTCTGGTTTTCATACCAGCTTCAATCATCTGAGCATCAGGATTTGACCAGTGGACTTCCTGTCAGGATTCCATCCTATCAGGATTTGATCAAAGAAAACATACCTTTCTGAATAACCATCAGGATTTGACAGTTATCAGGATTTCCTCTCTGTAGCTTTTCCTCAGAAATTCTCAAAATTCATCATTCCAAGTTCATTCACCAACTTATTGAAAGTAGCTTCAGGTAGTGGCTTGGTGAATATATCAGCTAGTTGTTGATCAGTAGGAACAAAGTGAAGTTCAATTGTTCCTTCCAGAACCTGTTCTCTTATAAAGTGATATCTGATACTTATGTGTTTAGTAAGAGAATGCTGAACTGGATTTCCTGTCATTGCAATAGCACTTTGGTTATCACAATAAATAGGGATTTTTGAGTATGACAGGCCATAATCTAACAACTGATTTCTCATCCACATTATCTGAGCACAACAACTTCCTGCAGCAATGTACTCAGCTTCTGCAGTTGAAGTGGAAATTGATTTCTGCTTTTTACTGAACCATGAAACTAGTCTTCCACCCAAAAACTGACAACTTCCTGAAGTACTTTTCCTGTCTATTTTGCATCCTGCAAAATCAGCATCTGAATAACCACACAACCCAAAATCTGATTCCCTTGCATACCAAAGGCCAAGTGAAGGAGTGCCTTTGAGATATCTGAAAATTCTTTTGACTGCAATCAGATGTGGTTCTCTAGGTTTTGCTTGAAATCTTGCACATAGACAGGTTGCAAACATGATATCTGGTCTACTGGCAGTGAGATACAATAAAGAGCCAATCATTCCTCTGTAGTGAGTTACATCTACCTCTTCACCTTGATCAGGATCAAGTTTGGTAGCTGTAGCTATGGGAGTTGAAGCAGGAGTACTGTCTTGCATGTTAAACATTGTCAGTAAGTTCCTTGTGTATTTAGACTGATTAATAAAAATCCCTTCATCAGTCTGTTTAACTTGAAGACCCAGAAAGTAACTCATTTCTCCCATCATGCTCATTTGATATCTTGACTGCATAAGCTTGGAAAACTTTTCACACAGCTTATTGTTTGTTGACCCAAAAATGATATCATCAACATAAATCTGAACTAACAGCAACTCCTTACCATGATTCAAATAAAATAGAGTTTTATCAATTGCACCTCTTTTGAATCCACTTTCCAGTAAGAATTGAGCTAAGGTTTCATACCATGCTCTTGGAGCTTGCTTTAGTCCATAAAGTGCCTTATCCAGTCTATAGACATGATCTGGATATTTAGGATCAATGAAACCAGGAGGTTGTTCAACATAAAATTCTTCCTCCAGTTCACCATTTAAGAAAGCACTTTTAACATCCATCTGGAAAACCTTGAATTTCTTATGTGCTGCATAAGCAAGAAATATCCTGATGGCTTCTAGTCTTGCAACAGGAGCAAAAGTTTCATCATAGTCAATTCCCTCTTGTTGGGAATACCCCTTTGCAACTAGCCTTGCTTTATTTCTGATAATGACTCCATCAGAATCAGTCTTGTTCTTGAAAATCCACTTTGTACCAACTATTGATCTATTCTTTGGTCTTGGTACCAGTTTCCAGACTTCATTCCTTTCAAATTCATTCAGTTCTTCTTGCATTGCAGTAACCCAATCAGCATCTTTAAGTGCATCTTCAACTTTCTTAGGCTCCTCCTTGGATAGAAAGTTATTATATAAACATTCATTCTGAGTTGCACTTCTTGTTTGAACACCTGCATCAGGATCTCCAATTATCAAATCAGGAGTATGATCTTTAGTCCATTTCCTTGCTGGTGTCAAATTGTTTCTTGAAATAGATGCTCCCCCTGGATTGGTGTTATCTTGATTGAAAGAATTTGATTGATTTGAAGCTCTCCCTGAATTATTGCTATGCCCTCCTGATGTGTTATCAGGATCTTCACTTGAATCAGTATCTGAAGAATTCTGTCCTGATGATTGAGTTGACTCTGAACTTGTAGTAGAATGCCGTTGCTCCCCCTCAACATTAGCACTACTAGTTGTATCACTATTGTTTGTATCATCAGTATTAGCACCATCAGTATCTGGTGTGTCATCAGGATTTGGTGACCCATCAGGATCTGATGTATTGACAGGATCTGATTCACTTTCTTCAGGTTCCTTGGAAGCTTCATTTTCAAATAACAATCTATCATGCGAGTCTTCAATGATTCCAGTTATCTTCTTATCATCAAAAGATACATGTATTGACTCCATGACAGTTCTTGTTCTCAAATTAAAAACTCTGAAGGCTCTGGATGTAGGATAACCTATGAATATTCCTTCATCAGCCTTTGTTTCAAATTTCCCTAGCTGTTCAGGATGAGTTCTGAGAACAAAACATTTACAGCCAAACACATGCAAATGCTTCAGACTTGGTTTCTTCTCTTTGAGTGACTGATAAGGAGTAACACCATGCCTGTTTATCAATGTGAGATTTTGTGTATAGCATGCTGTTTTGACTGCTTCTGCCCAGAAATATGTAGGTAATTTAGCTTCTTCCAACATAGTTCTGCCAGCTTCAATAAGAGTTCTATTCTTCCTTTCTACTACTCCATTTTGCTGAGGTGTGCCAGGAGCAGAGAATTGTTGAATGATTCCTTTGTATTTGCAGAACTCTTCCATCTTTGAATTCTTAAATTCAGTACCATTATCACTTCTCAGAATCTTGACTTTGTACTTTGTGGTTGTCTCAATCATCCTCACATGATCCAACAGAACTTCAGGAGTTTCATCTTTTCTATGCAGAAAATACACCCAGGTGAATCTAGAATATTCATCAACAATTACAAGAGTGTACCTTTTCTTACTGATGGACATGATGTTGACTGGACCAAACAGATCAAGATGTAGCATGTGATATGGTTCTTCAATAGAGGATTCTGATTTACTCTGGAATGATGTCCTTCTTTGTTTTGCTTTTTGGCATGCATCACAGAGTCCATCAGGTGTATATAAGACATTAGGTAATCCTCTTACTAACTCTTTCTTAACCAACTCATTGATGTTGCTGAAGTTGAGATGAGAAAGCTTCTTGTGCCAATTCCAACTTTCATCTACTGAAGCTTTACTGATGAAACATGTAGGGGAGCCATCAGTATCTGAGAGAATGTTGGCTTCATATATGTTACCATGCCTGTAGCCAGTTAGTGCTATCTTCCCTGTTGCTTTACTGACTACTTCACAATGTGAGGAATAGAAATTGACATGATAACCTCTGTCAGTGATTTGACTAATACTCAACAAGTTGTGTTTTAGTCCCTTCACTAGAGCTACTTTTTCAATGATGACATTTCCAATGATTATATTGCCATATCCCAAGGTTTGTCCAATGTTGCCATCTCCATAAGACACAGTTGGGCCAGCTTTTTCCTCATATTCTGATAACAGGGCTTTGTTTCCAGTCATGTGCACAGAACATCCACTATCCATGACTAACACATTTTTCTTTTTACCCTGCATCAGAATAGAAACACACTAGTTAGAACACTTAGGAACCCATACATGTTGGGTTCCTTTCTCATGCAATTTATTAATTTTAACAGCAGAAGACTTTTTGACTTTAGCAGTCCTGACAGGATTTACTCCATCAGGATTTGCTTTGTCAGTATCAGTATTAACAAAAGCATGCTTCATTATGACATTTTCAGTTCTTTCAGACTTTGTACTACTTTCAAACTTAGGCAATGGATCATAGAAGTTATAGTACAAATCATGATACTCTTTACATGTATAAATAGAATGCCATAGACTACCACAATGAAAACAGGACTTCTGCGGTTTATAGAGTACTGATCTATTCCTAACATCAGACTTAGGAATATCAGTAATCTTCTTCTTACTCTTCTTACAATCAATAGCAAGATGATTAGAGTTACCACAGTTAAAACAACACTTTCTAGGTGCATTTGGGATATACTTATAACCATTCTCTTTATTGATCCCAATTTTACCATTCCTGTTTCTCTTAACAGTAGCTTCCTTTTTCTTATCTGTAACCTTACAGATTTTATCTTTAAGCTGTTTCTGAGACAATAGACCTACATTCTTAGTGACTTTGTTCATGACAGGTTTAGACTTTATAATTTTAATTCCTTGAGTAGAAGAAGATCCCTTTTCAAAAGTAGAATTGGAATCCTTACCAAAAACAAAATTAACAGGTGTAATCTTAGATTTGGTTGAGTCTATAACATGTCTATAGGTCTTTGGACTGACTGTCTCATCAATGACAATTTTCTCTGCTAATTTCTTATCTTCATCTGACCTATATCCTAGACACTCTTTCCAATTCTTAGAGGTATTAATCTCATGAAATTTCCTACCAGAGTCTGTCCAGGTTCTGATTTTCTCATTAGCATATTCAAGTTCTTTTTCAAGGGAAGTACATTTAGATGTCATCTCTAAGTGCATGTGTTTAGCATTATCACATTCTTTTTGTACTTCTTGCATACGAGAAAATTCAGCTTCTAATATCTCATTCCTTTTTCTAAGGTCAGACATCTCAGATAAGATTCTAGTATTCTCAGCAGTTTGACTTCTAAAGCTAATATGTAATGACTTTAGAAAACGTCTTAACTCAGAAGCATTATCAGTATCAAAATCAAAGATAGTATTTAGTACCTTATCATCAGGAGCAGCAGTTACATCAGCATTGGCCATTAACGCATAGTTGACTACCTCAGTATCAGATTCTGAGGAAGAGTCCATCCAATCCTTGCTTGATGTGATGAGTGCCTTTGTCTTGTTGCATTCAGAAGCAAAGTGACCCATACCATTACACTTGTAGCATCTAACCTTTGACTTGTCAAATTTGCTACCCTTGCTGTCCTTTTTGATATACTTGTCTTTGTCTGCTTTGAAGGTCTTTTTCTGAAAGTTGCCTTGTCTTCTATTCTTCCTGAACTTCATCCTTCTGAAGTTTCTGACAATCATAGCAACCATCTCTTCCATGTCTGAGTCAGAAGATTCATCACCAGTATTGGCATCAGGATTGCCATCAGTATCTGATGAAGAGTCGTCAGGATCTGATTCAGCTACTCTTGCTTTCCTTCTAGAGACCTCCATAGCTTTCCCTTTTGATTTTGCTTCTACATTCAAAGCAATTGACTTTGCCTTGCTGCTTTTCTTGTTCTTTCTCTGTTGAACTTCAAGATCATGAGTTCTTAGCATCCCATAGATCTCATCAAGAGACACAATGTTTAGATCATATTGGTGTCTAATGATTGAGGTCTGAGTATCCCATTCTTCAGGTAAAGCTCTAAGAAATTTGGTGTTTGAATCTTCAGTTTCATATACTTTGTCAACTAAGGATAAGCTGTTCAATAGTGTCAGGAATCTGTCATATAGATCAGTCAGGCTCTCTTCAGGTCTTGCATCGAATTGTTCATATTCTTGAATCAAAAGAGCCCTTCTGTTTTTCTTAACAGATGCAGATCCCTGGCACTGAGTTTCCAAAGTATCCCAGATTTCTTTTGAAGACTTGCATGCAATCACTCTGTTTGACATGACAGCATCAAGGCTATTATGCAAGATATTCTTTATCTTTGGTTCCCTGAGTACATGAGCTTTTTCTTCTGGAGTCCATTCAGCTTTAGCTTTGACCACATAATGTTCTGGTACTGTATCTGTTCGTTCTACGAACTTTGTTGGTATATATGGTCCATCACGAATCCTGTCCAAGTAGTCGGGATCCATAGCCTCCAGGTACATCAGCATCTTTACCCTCCATGTGGGATATTCTGATATCTTCAAGATGGGAATCTTCATGCTTTCATACTTGGTTGTCGACATCTTTAGATCGTATCTGATTCAGAATTAAATCAGTTTGCTCGGATACCAATTGTTGCCCAGTAAATAACAATTGTAGAAGGGGGGTTGAATACAATTGTATAAGATTCTCGACTTTATATAACACAAATATGAAAGATCAATAATAATAATAATAACAGCTTTATTAACTTTGATATAAAACTGTTACAAACTCTCTTAAGAAATTCTGATGTTCTTAAGAGCTGCTAGCTTACAAAAACTCTCTCAAGAAATTCTGTTCTTAAGAGCTTCTCTCCGATTATGTTCTCTCTCTCTGATCAGTACATAAATCGAAACCAAAACTGTGTTTATATAGTGCACACAGCTTCTCTATCAATAATAAGATAAGTCCTAATCATAATAAAGATAGAAACATATCTTTAATCGATAGCTGCATTCTACAAACCAGGAACAAACTTCCATGTTTATCTAGACTCCAAATATAACTCGAAGTAGGAATCCTGATCAGCTTCAAGTCCTGATGATCAAACCTGATCATAGTCTGAGTAGGAATCCTGATGATCAATAAGATACTGACGCTTGATCAAATACTGATGACCATGCAATACTGATGACGTCAGCAATCCTGATCAGTTGAGTCTAGCTTCTGACGATCATTGAATTCTGATCTAACATTACTGTCCTCACTCCAGAATCAGAAACATGAGTTGACTGCATGGATTGACTTTGAGTAGTTTGCCTTGAAGATTTCACCATAGCAGCATCAGAGGTTTCTCCTTTCTTAACCAAGTCATCGCCATCATTTCCAGCATTATCATCATCTTTTCTTAATACTAGATCAGGTGTACATTTTGATTGAACTACCTTCTCCCCCTTTTTGGCATCAGGATTTGATAATAAAGATAAAATCAAGGAAAGAGAGGCTTCAATATTGTTTACCTTAGAATCTAAAGAATCAATCATGTTGTTGATAGAAGACTATGATGTGACAAGGGACTTGACATGAGAGTCCAAAACTCTGAGTTGAAAAGCAGTAGGTGCCTTTGCTAAACTTTGAGAAATATCAGCCCTCACCAAAGCATTATCAGCCTTAACAGAATCCACTTTAGCGTTGAGGCTTTTACTCAGAATTGTTGTAGCCTTCAAGTGATTATTCAATTCTTCATTCTTGACCAAGGAGGTTGCATAAGAAGCATGATTAAGAGCATTGGGGAAACTAACAGAATCATCAGATATGTACCATTCATTGTCCCATTCATGCCTCCGTAATTGATCAGCATAATCAGTTGCAGAAGGACTAGAAAAATCTGGAGATGTAGCTTTGCCAGTGGTTGCCTTGTCAACTGTTAGATATAATTGCTGACGTTTGTTCATCAGTGTTTAAGCAACAGGTGATCATCAGAGTTTACATTGAAGCCAGTCAGAGTTTGTTAAAGTCTGACGTGGTGATAGTTGAATTAGCTATCGGTGCTGAATTGAATATTCTAGAAGCAATATATTCTGAAGATGGAAAGAAACAGAATATATTGATACAGCTAAGGAGACGGAATAGAAGACTGAAGCAATCCTTAATTGATATGAATTGTATAGCTAATTTATAGGAATATCAATTAGAGATGGATTGTATGTAGCTGTGTATTATATAAACACAGATAGGTTATCCCTAGAAGGGATGATTTTATTGAAAATATTATTCTTGTAACCTAGTAGCTCTTTGTGATTCTTTAACATCACTAAGAGAGAATTATTTAATATAATTCAGTTTTGTTGATTTATAAACAGTGTTCTTGATTGTTATTCTCATACATACTTGATTATATTGTGTATTCGGCCTAACATCAACCATAAAAGTGCTTGAAGAATCATGAGTAGTTCCAAGACTAGCTTTAAGTGCAGTGGCAAGCTCATCCTTCTTAACATCATCATCATCACCACTACTATCATCAGAATCATCGTCAGGAGCAAGATCAGGAATAACAATACCTTTAAGTTTATCCTGATGATCTGAGATAGAGTCCATCATTGGCCTAGAGGCAAGTGGCTGGATCAGGATTGGCTCAGCATCAGGAGCACCACTTGCGTCAGGAACAAAACTGTCAGGAATAGTAAGGCACTCATCAGTATTTGCTACTAATGGTTCTTGTGGAACCTGAGGTTCAGAAGCTTCTTCATCCCTTTGAGCTGAAGGTTCTTGTGTGATTCCCTCATAGCCAGTGTTGTCAACCAATATATCCAAGTCATTAGTACCAGAAACCCCTTGAGCAGTGTCAGGAAATTTCTTAGAAACTGAAGTTGTATAGCCTGCATCTTCACTTTGAGAAGATGGTTCTTGTGGGGCAGGAATGTAGGTGTCTGCATTTTCCCTTTGAGAAAATGGTTCTTGTGTGACCATTCCATCAGCTTTGCCTACACTCACATTTTGAGTGAGTGGTTCTCGTGTGGCTGGATCATGAATAGTTGCTGAACTCCTTTGAAGTCCAGGTTCTTGTGGGCTTGATCCCTTTAGCTTATTTTGTCTCATAAAAACAATCTCAGTTGCCTTCCTTTTCTTCAAAATAGGTGGAGGTGCAAAACCAAGTTTGGAAGCAGTCTCAGCAGCTTGTTCCCAAGAAATTTCAACTATCCTATGAGGTGGAGAGGCAGGTGCTAGAGAATCTGAGATCAAGACAGTTTGGACTGGTGATGCATCAGGAGTACTGACGTCGGGATTGGCATGAGCATCAAGAATTGATGACTCATCAGGATTTGTAGTTTTCTGACCATCAGTATTCTTCACCCTGAGAGGAATATGATACATTCTCTTGATCAACTTTCTTTTCTTTTGTGGCTTAGCAGTCTGAGCCACAACTTCAGTAGCAGTATCAGCAACTTCCTTCTGTATATTAAACTTTGAAGATAATGGCATGTCATCCTCAGAATCAGAACTGGCACCCAAAACCAACTTTCTTTTTACTCCAACATCCTCAACCCTATCAACTTTACGCACCAGGACCCCTTGTACACCCCCCTTGTGTCTTCTTTTTAGTGAGAGGTGTAGAGGAGAAATCCTTTGATCCTGACTGCCTTCCAGACACATCAGATCTAGCTGATTTCTTTGTTTTTACAACTAAAGTCTTTTGAGAGACAATAGAGGTGGTGGTGGAGTGTTTAATAGACTGTTTGGGTTGGATATTTGGGTCAGGAACAGGGTGTGTTTGGCCCTGTCCCATAGTATCAGGATTTGATCCATACTGAGTAGGCATTTTCTCTTGCAAGAAAAGCCTGACCTCATCATGAATATAGGCATTGCCTTGGAAACCATTTGCCTTATCACTGTTGACTAAGGACTTCACATTATTATCAATAATTCTACAGATAGGCAGAATTAAATCATCCTCAAAGACCACATCAGGACACAAGTGACAGAATATTAATTGAAAAAATCTAAGAAAACAAACATAACCACATTTATCTGTTTTCCTATCACTTAAAGCTTTTAATACAAAAGTACCATAGTCAAATACTGTAGAATGGATTAGAGAATACCCAATCTTGAGAGATCCTGACCGTAGAGCATCAAAGTTGGATGTCTTGTTCAGGAAACAACGACTTATGGTATCAAAAAAGAAGTTCCATTATCTTTTAAGCTTTGTCCTGAAGAGATTGCCATACCTCTTCACCTCGCCATTATACCCCAAATTTGTAACAAACTCGAAGAGCGTCGAGTCAAAAATAGCAGCAGGAGTCTGATCATTCAAGGGCGGCAAGTGGAGTGCTTCCTCAACAATAGTAGGAGTCACATGATATGTAACACCATTGAACTCAAAATTCATCAGGACTGTTCCTGATGGCCCTCGACCAAATCCTGTTGTATTCCATACCTGCATAACAGACTTAAAAGAAACTCGCGCAGGTTGGGTTAAAGCACTTCAATGGACTTGAAGCAAGGAAATCATGTATAATGTGAAACTCAGAAGGTAATTCCTGATGGTCCAAAACCGCAACAAAATTATTAGTGGCGAAAGTAATACCACTAATCACAGCCTGTTTGTTCATGAATGATTGTTGCCCAGTAAATAACAATTGTAGAAGGGGGGTTGAATACAATTGTATAAGATTCTCGACTAAATAAATTATGTATCACAAATATGAAAGAATAATAACAGCTTTATTAAATCTGATATAAAATTGTTACAAACTCTCTCAAGAAATTCTGATGTTCTTGAGAGCTTCTAGGTTACAAAATACTCGTGTGTGTGATCGATATAAATCGAAACCTAAACTGTGTTTATATACTACACAGCTTCTCTATCAATTACAAGATAAGTCCTAATCAATTACAAAGATTGAAACATATCCTAAATCGATAGCTGCATTACTATAAATAAGGAACCGACAAAATAAACTTCCTTATTTAACTAGACTCATAAACCAACTCGAAATAGAAATCCTGATCAGCTTCCAGTCCTGATGATCAATCCTGATCATAGTCCTGATATAGATTCTGATGATAATCCTGATACTGACGCTTGAGCAAATACTGATGACCATGCAATACTGATGACGTTAGCAATCCTGATCAGTTGAGTCTAGATCCTGACGATCATTGAATCCCGATCTAACAATCTCTCCCAATCTCATACTTTGTGAAATAAAGTATAGACTCCTAGATTCAATGATGTCAAAAATATATTTATAAAACATACAAGTATTTACAATAACAACTTATCTGTTCAGATTCTTTGATAGAACAGATTCATCTTCAAGAAGCTGGATAACAGATTTTCTTCTTTTTCTTCAAGAATTTGAATCAGTCTTTCCTTAAGATTTCTGAGTTCTTCATATTCCTCATCAATCTGATAGATAGCTGCTCTGAGATTCTGAATGGAGCTTCTTTGTAGACTATGCTCTTCAAGCAAAAGATAAGCAATTTCCTTCCCATCATGATTAAGATTAAGCTGAGTCATGCCAAAGGTAATTTCTTTAACAGCAGTGCCCCTTTGCATTTCCACATCTTGACCTTTCTGATTTAAGTACATGGGAGTATAATCACCATTGAAATTTCTACCTCCATCCAGTCTTCTTCTAATTGTTGACAAAACCATATCACTCCATACCTTGCACACTTCATTCTTCCATTTTAACAAATAATAAACATATTTCAGTTCCTGTGTAGTTTTCACCAGCAGATCTTGAATGGATAGAATCTTCACACTACCATCTTTCATGAAGTAAAAAAGATTTTCTTTCTTTTCAGTACCATCATGACAATCTATAACTATATCAACATCTAATAAATTGTTCAGGTTTTCAGAAGTTATATTACCTCCAATTTCAGTCAAGGCATGAGGATCAACATGAGGTGTATTCAGATATTCAGCATCCCTGTGTCCAATACCTCCTCTTGAATTGTTTGCCATTTGCCTTAGATTTGAAAACATTTGAAGCCAGAGTGCTTTTGATCTTAATGAATCAGAAAAATCAGCAACACTGAAGGCACTTGTGATAATTCCACCAGTCTGAAAATTGATAGGTCTATCACACCTAAGTGTGTCAATGTGTTTCCACTTCTTGTCTTTTTCTTTCTCAAAAACATAACTTCTTTCTAGCTGAGGTTGTTTGTCTACTTGGATTTCTCCACAACCTTCTATTTGAGAGTTTAAGTCTTTGAACATATAGATTGAGATCTCTATTTGTTGATCTTGTTATCTTTCTTCTTCTTGCTTCTTCTTCTTCATCAACTTCACTATTATGAGAATCAACCAAAGTAGATAATATTAACAAATCAACCTCTTGCAGAATTTCAGAATCATCAAGACCTTGAGCAATGTCAGGATTTGGGTCTGAAATTTGAGTTGTATTGCTGAGAGTTGATTGTCTTGGTCTTCTCCTCAATTCAGGTTCTTCTTCAATAATTCCATCATCACCAAAAGGAACTTCTGGAATCTGAGTAGGTTCAGGAATTTCTTCAATTCTTAAGCATCTAGACCTTGTCTGTCTAGGCATTGTTTGACTTGATGAGCCTCTTCTCCCTCTTCTAGCACCTCTTCTTCATCTGCCTCATCTTCCTCTAGTAGGAGCAGGGTTATTAAAACTCTCCATCATTTCTCTCTGTTGATTTAAAAATTCTTCATGTGAGAGATCAGGATATTCTTCACTTGCTGTTGAGAGTGCTTTCCTTGCAAATAACTATTGAACTCTCTTATCAGTATGATAAAGAGTAACAACATTACCATCTCTTGTTTTGAACTTCTGGAATAAGTTAGCAGCATCTTCAGGATTTGCAATTAGAACATCTTCATCACCTTCAGGAATTGTAGAGAATGTATGTCCATGACCAGGCGTCAGGATTTGAACAGTCATCAGGATTTGATCACCTGTTAGGATTTGTTCTTCCGTCAGGATCTGAGATTGCACCAGTGTCCTTACTGTTCTTATTCCAGAATCAGAAACATGAGTTGACTGCGTTGTTTGACTTTGAGAAGTTTGAATTGAAGACTTCACAATAGCAGCATCAGCGGTTTCTCCTTGTAGAACTTTGTCACTACCATCATTTCCAGTATCATCATCATTATTTCTTAATACTAGATCAGGTGTACATTTTGTCTAACTAACCTTCTCCCCCTTTTTGACATCAGTATTTGACAATAAATTCAAAATTAAGGCATGAGAGGTTTGAATATCAGTTACCTTTGTATCAAGATAATCAATTCTGCTGTTGATGGAGGATTGTTCAGAAATAACTGACTTTACTTGGGATTCCACCACTCTTAGTTGAAGAACAGTAGGCACCTTTGTAAAGTTTTGAGCAATATCACTCCTCACTGAATCAGTTGCAGCCTTGACAGAATCAATCTCATGTTTGAGGCTTTTGGATAACAGAGTAGTAGCCTTCAAATGATTCTTCAAATCTTGATTCTCAATTAATTTCACTGCATCATAGGCATGATCCAAAGCATATGGATAACTAACAGATTCAGCAGATCGGTACCATGAACTGTTCCATTCATATTGTCTAAGTCCCTCAGCAGGAGTCATTTCAGAAGGACCAGAAAAGTCTTGTCTTAAATCTTTTCCAGTAGTAGCCCTGCCAGTCATGAATGTGCTTGAAGAACCAAAGTTGGTTCCAAGACTAGATTTAATAGCTGTGGCAAGCTGATCCTTCTCTTCATTATTATCATCATCATTATCATCACTATCATCAGCATCAGAATCATGAGTAACATCAGGATCAGGAATATCAATACCTTTTAGTTTATCCTGTGATTCTGTGATAGGATCTATAACGCCCCAAATCCGGGGTCAGAGGATTTGGTCGTCACACTGCACCCTTAATTCAAACAACCTGTTCAATAATAAATCAACACAATAACAATATCTGTGACCCCAACTCTACCAAGAATCTTTAAAGGTTATAGTGCTAGAAACAAGAATCCAAAATTCCATTACATAAAAATTTTCTTCTTTACAACCACTCTTTACATAAATTCTAAAATACTAGTATAACTTCGATAAGAAGTATACCAGGCAACTAACTTATACAATATCATAATCAATAGAAAACATCTATATACAAAATCTATCACTAGCTCCAAATACTCTGGATCAAAATGTCTTTACGCTAATATCCTTCCCCATCTCTGATTAACTCCGCGAACAACTCTTGCCAATATACCTTCTTACTGAAAGGCTAAAATATATAAAGAAAGCAAGTATGAGCGAAAGAATTGCTCAGCAAGTGCATTATCAGGTATAATATACAATTTTCCAAAATAAGCTTTGGATTTTCAAATAAACAAACTTCTGTTTTGAACATTTGTAAACTCAACAATTCCCAAATCAAGCTTAGTAATTTACCACAACCTTTCTTTTAGTTTTTCGCAACTGAATAGTTTAAAACACAAAAGATTTATATTGGTCGTCACGGTGACCGAATCAACAATAACTACAATAGTATGTAGAAAATATGAAATAATTATAACTCATCAAGATAGATATCTCACAACTGCCAATGGAATCAAGGAAGTGGATTTCGACTATTTGGAATCCAAATGTATTAAGAGTAAGTGCTTTCACTAAGATTGAAACCACTATTGCTAATCAACGAACCAACAACTTCACGCAACGAATAAACCTGAAGATCATGTCATAACTCACAGGTACAAAACATATGGATGTAACTCATCTCAGAAATAAGAACTTATGTTAGAATTGGATTTTTATTTATCTCATTCAAATCAAAGGTTGAGCTGCTGGCCAGCCACACATCAACCCCGGATCTGCTTATAGCAAAGCCCTCCACTGGATCCTTGGCCATCCTCGCCTTAATTATCTTCGACCATAAATTTGGTCCTCATTTTAAAAACATTCCAATTCTATTTTACATACATCAGGTGTCAGCACAATTGACAACCTTACTTACGACAGCCAGGTTAAGTATCGATGAGATCGATGCAACAATTGGGATGATAATGAAGAATCAACAACAACATGCTTAACAAGGTTAAGTCTGCTATAAAACAGGCATTATAATAACAACAGAATTTGCAACAGCTCAATATGGAGTAGGGTTCAAAGAACAGGCTCTAGATGGCCTCAACAGATGACAAGAAAGCCAAGTTCGAGTTTAAGAAAGGTTCAAGGTGAAGTTTATAAATAGGGGAAACAATGCTTGCATAGGTGCAAGATGGAAAATGGAATACTTGTAAAACAAGTACCACAACTTCAAAATTTTAAAATAAAATTTTACCCTCATAAGGTTCACAAGTTCCCACTCGTCTAGGGTTGGCAATATTCCAACCTAATATTTTTAAATCAAGATTTTTTAAAGAAAGCCTTAGTATTCGGCCCATAACTATCTTTTCAATCGTTTCAATATAATAAGTATATTTTTTCAATCAACATAAAAATATGAATCTAAGTTCATAAAGTATAAATGAATACTCGTCAATTTACGAGATTAAATAAATACTTGCAGTTTAATGCAAAAGAGTCATCATTTAATATTTAGGGAAAAGTATGCCAACTGCATAATAATAATTCAAGGAAATATCAATCAATTAATAAGCAAGGGTATAAACACTTGCCTCTGGTCCTTAGCTATTTCGTAAGGCTGATACACATGACTTCCTCCTTAATCTGTCTTATAGCACGATTCTCTATTTCCGTCCTTCTTTGCTTTAACGCTCTAGTGAATACCACTTGTCTGCTCCTACCATTTGAATCCACGTGTCTGCCATTTTTACCGATATCTCCGTTGGAAGAAAAATACTTGCACATGTCCTCTACGAGTGTTGACGTCCCCTTGGTGCTACGTCACCTCACAAATAACCCAATCCGTCGTAAACAATATCTCACCCTTTTTCGATATCTCTTACTTAACACACTTTGATAATCTGACTCGTCCCGTCCAATAGTTTCTGTTGCATAGACAATCATATTTCAATTGATAGACCAATCACAATCAACCACAAGTAATCCACGTAACTCGCTTGACAAAAATCTCCATACTATAAAAAGTCAACATCCAAGTCAACAGCCTCGTAAATCTCATTTTCTAACATTACCGACAAATTTCTATCCCAACTACCCCACACGATAATATTAGACACGACCAAAGTATTTAAACAAGTCTCAAGACAATTATTCGTATTTATGACTTACTAACCAGATAGTTCACATAATTCACATAACACATTTTGTCATTTAATTGTGATAAATAAATCACATAAGTCCCGTAACATCTAAGAAATAATTTTTAGAAAAATATACGACTCTCATTTCAAAGGATTTAAACCTCAAAATATTTTTAGGTCAAAAAATCGGACTATTTCTCCCAATATAAAGATTAAAACAATTTAATCAATTAATATAAAAATTAATTGACAATTTCCAAACACTCCAACTATTTTTAAATAAATAAACCAAGCTAGAAAATAATTAAACTCAATTTTAATTAATTAAATCTAATTAATAATTAATTATTAAGAATTCACTGATTAAAAAAATTAATCAATTAATTAAATTAATTAATTATTAATAAAAAATAATTAAATTTAATCAATTTCCGAATTTAAATAAATAATTATGAATTTATAAAATTTTCGGAATAATAAAATGTATTTTTAAATCAAAGATATGGTTTTTAGAATTTTTAAAACAATTTTTGAATTATTTTAAAAATAATAATCCCAAAAACACTTTTCAGAAAAGGAATTAGGGTTTTAACAGATCAAATCCCTTTTTGCTGAAGAACCTGCCGGAAAACTGAAGAACATGGCCGGAGTTTTCCAGATTCCGGTCGTCGGAAAATTTTCCGGCTATGTCTTTCCAGAATCCGGCCAACCCAAACACTTGTTTTTAAACCCGTTTTTAACCCCCAAATCACTACAATACCTATAACGATCTATTCACAATCCAAACAATCACAACCGAACCGGATTCGACCGAGAAAATCCCACCGGCGGCGGTGGTCGATTTTTTGGTGACCCGAAACTGAACACCAACCTCAACAATGATTACATGAATTCATTCCTCTTCCTACTATCTATCTAATCCCTAGAACATAATCAAGAACCAATCAACGAATCAAAAGTCCGGCCAAAACTTAAAGAAAATCGGCGAGCTTCGAATTTTCCGATTTGCTCGATTCCAAACTCCAAAAATCAATTAAAAATCATCAAAACACTCATCACAACATATACAGTCCATTCATATCATCAATTATCAAGAACAATAAAAAACAAAGATTCCCCCAAATTTAACCTAAAATTCGAAATAATTAAAATAATTAAAATTAAGAAAACTCAGAAATCATACCCACACAAATTTTGATGATGGATTTGGATAGAGGGTGATGAGAGATTCGATTTGGTTATAAGAACATCGAAATCGGATTCCGATAAAGCCTTCAAAATTGAGTTTGATTCTCAAGAACACGAAGAACACGTTTCAGGGGTTTTTAGATTTTTAACTGTAATTAAGCTTTATTATACGCAAAACAAAGTAAGATTCGCCTTTTTATATTAAACGGAAAATAATACCCCAAACGACATTTTTGGATCGATACTGATCCGATGGATCGCTTTAAATACAATTTAACAGAATAAACGCTTTAAATCTTTAACAAAACAGAATACACGTTTTACGAGACGATAATCATCCATAAAGTACGGATAACTACAAGTATCGTTTAATAAAAGATATACGAACCAAAATACCTTTATTACGAATATTTCCGAATACTTCCCACTTTAACGAATGAAATATTGGTACGAACGATATACCAATTTCCCGAATAATTTGGGAACGATCCAAATTTTCTTTCCGATAAATAAAATAGAATAAAATAGTATGACATCCTTTTCAAAATAATTTCTAATTCCCCACACATTTTCACATATAAAAACATTTAAAATTTTAATATGGAAATAAAATTTCATTTCACATCAAATATTGTAATTTTCTCGAATCTTACAGGATCTGTCTTTGGTCTTTGTAACGCCCCAAATCCGGGTCAAAGGATTTGGTCGTCACACTGCATTCTCATTTCCAACAACCTACTTAATATTAAATCAACTCAATAATAACATCTGCGACCCCAACTCTACCAAGAATCTTTAAAGGTTATAGTGCTAAAAACAAGAATCCAAAATTCCATTACATAAAATTTTTCTTCTTTACAACCATTCTCTTTACATAAAATCTAAAACACTAGTATAACTTCGATAAGAAGTATACCAGGCAACAATCTTATACAATATAATATTTAATAGAAATCAACTTATACAATAACCTTACACTCGTTCCACATATTTTGTATCATAACGTCTTTACACTAACATCTTCTTCCTTCTCTGCCCAGCTACGCGGATAACTCCCGTCAATACGCCTTCTTGCTGAGAGGTTAAATATATATAAAGAAAGCAAGTATGAGCGAAAGAATTTCTCAGCAAATGCATAATCAAGTATAATATGAAAAGTTTCCCAAAATAAACTTTGGATTTTCAAATAAACAAGCCTCTGGTTAAAACATTTGTAATCTCTAAGATTCTCAAATCAAGTTTGGTAATTTACCACAATTTCTCATTCAGCTTTTAACAACTGAATAGTTTAAAACACAAAAAATTTATATTGGTCGTCACGGTTACCCGAACAACAATAACTACAATAGTATGTAGAAAATATGAAATAAATATATCTCATACGTCTTCAAGACCATAGTTTATACAAAAATACTATTTTTGAAGATAACGGTTCTATTCACAACATCTTCTGAAATCAACCACTCTGGAAGGGTGGAATAATCAAGGAGTAAGAATGAGCTAACGCGCTCGGCCATGGAATAAAGGACGTACTTCAAGACTTCAATATGGTACCGACTGAATATGCGGTATGAATAAAACTCATCAAGATAGATATCTCACGACTGCCAATGGAATCAAGGAAGTGGATTTTGACTATATGAAATCCTATATACTAGGAGTAAGTGGTTTCAGCAAGATTGAAACCCCTTCTTATTAATCAATGAACCAACAATCTTCAAGCAAATGAATAAACCTGAGTACCAGGCCATAACTCGAACATATGGATGTTGTTAGGTCCTGATAAGTTTGTAGAAGGGGGGTTGAATACAAACTATACCGTTTTATCGAATTTGTTCTGTTTAGAATAAAACAATTTAAGAACAAATAATGGCGGAATTAAATGAAACAGAATTCAAGTTAAATATAACTTATATTAAACTTGAAAGGTGTTACAAATGAGGTACTAATTACAAGATTGAATCTCAAACTAATTAAAACAAATCTAGAATAAATTCGACATGAATTTATCTATTTTTGTAATAAAAAGATATAACAATATTTGATAATTTGAGATACGTTCTAGGGATAAAAATCCGCTAGATAGTCAAAGAAGTACAAGTAAATGAATTCTAGTGGTTTAGATTTAACACAATAATTTACTAGAATTAATTCACAGAAGAAATGAATCGACAGTTCTTGACAGAAGCTTTTCTTGAAATGTAATGTTCTTGATCTCTTTCAGTTTCTTTCTGATTACCTTTTTTAATAATACTAATCCACTTGACCAAAAAGTAACCTGCACATTTCTTACTTTTCATTCCACTAGGAATGACTATCAAAATAGTCTTGGAATGACTATCTTAAAAGCCTGGAATGACTATCAAAAGAACTGGAATGACTATGAGAATTTACATAAATTAAATTAGAATTTCTAGAAATGTACTAGGATGACTATCGGGATGACTATCCCTTGATAGTCATTCCAGTACATTTTTAATATAAATAGACTTGGAATGACTATCGGGATGACTATCCTGGATAGTCATTCCAGTTCATTTTAATTAAGAAATTCTAAATTAATTCTAATTCTAATTTAAATTAATTCTGATAATTAATTTATTTCATAAATTAAATTCTGATGAATTTAATTTATTCAATAAATTAATTACTTAATTTATTTGTTAAATTAATTCAGAAGAATTAACTTAATAAATAAATTAATAATTAATTTAAAAGAGAATGTAAATTCTTATAACATAGTAAAACCAATTCTTGAACCACTTGAACTGCTGAAGAGTATCCATTGTCTGAGGTTGTCATTTGATGCACGGTCTGGTTCATAAATGACTAACTTCAATGTCTGTTCTTCATCTTGACTTTAAGCTGTGGTCCATTGTCTGCTTTTGACTGTTGATCAATCTTTGTAACCTGTACATTTGCTGTCACAAATCTGAAACCTCTGTCACTTTAATAAATCCACTTCTTTGAAGACTTCACTGAGGCTTGAACAAATAATTGAACTTCTTTCAATGTAGTATTTCTTCAAATCTGTAGGATGACTTTAATCTGTATTCTTCTGACAGATATGATCTTCTGAGATTCCTGTGACTGTGACAATTGAATTATTACTTACTTATTACAAACTTGTTTAAGTTGAGTTGAATCCTCGATGTAAACAAATAGGCTAAAACATATGCCTTTCAATCTCCCCCTATTTGCTTGTTAGAGAATAACAAGCAAATACCTAGAGGATAACTCAACTAACTAAACAAGTAAAAATAAGACTTTAAAAGTTAAGTAAATAATAACACAAAGTTCTGGATTTCATTAAACATTTTCCAGATTCAAACAGTAAAGATAAATACAAGATAGATGTTCCTCTAGACTGAACATGTGTTTACATTGATCCTATCTTGATTTACCTAAGCTCTATACATTTAACATTTACAGAACAGAGCTTCTTCAAATTTCATCATCCATCATCTCTCCTTCTTCAAGAGCTTCAAGCAAATCCTTGTCCAGAACACGATCAGATTCAGAAGTAATGCCACTTGGTCTGACATGTTGAGTTGTAACTTTCTTCAGCCTATTCTTCATTTGATGATATCTCTTGATATTGGAAATGCAATAGTCTTGAATCAAATCAGCAACTTCTGTCTTTTCTTGTGTAGCAAACCCTGTTGTCCTCAACATGTTCTCCATATAGACAAGATGCTTGGCAGGATAATCTTTCAAAGAGATGGGATCCACAACACAAGTTTGAAGTGCCCTTCCTTTATAAAATTTAACTTCATATGGCACATCCACAACTTGAGGACTAGCTTTCATGGCAAAATCTCTAAGCTGATCATGCAACATCTCACATAGAGGTGAAGACCTTTTAATATTTGTCATGAAAACCCAAAGCTCAGATAGAGTTCTACCTTCCAGAAGATTAAGAGAAACTATGAAAGTTCCATCATTGTCTAACCCTGTCGGATGTGAGAACATCTCTCTAGCTCTATCCCATTCTTCTCTAAGCTTCAGCCTCACATATAACTTCATGTCCTTGACCTTTATATCATGAAGCCGTTGCTTTTCTTGATGTTCAGCTTTTTGGATAACTAGATGCTTTGAGATGATGTCAGACACTTTAGCATTCTCCTCCTCTTTTCTCTTCAGATCAGCTTTCTGTCTTAACAACTCAGCTTCAAAGGCAGGATCCACTTCAGGTTCATCTTCCCAGTCAGCAAAATCACCCTCTCCTTCAACCTCCACTTCACCAAAGATATCTTCAGGGGTTTCTTCAGATTCAATATCATCAAACTCTCCCTGTTCATCTTGATAGTAGACATCATCAGAAAAAGTTAACTTTTGCTTCCCTTTGTCCTTTCCAGAACCAGAACCTTGAGCTTCACCTCCTTGATCTCTCACTCCTTCTCCTCCTTGTTTCTCCTTCTCCTTATTCTCCCCCTTAGTTGAGGAATCCTCTTTGGATTTAACTTTATCAGTTTTAGGATCCTCCTTCCTACTTCTTCCTTCTCCTTCTTTATCTCCTCCTTCATCCTTACCATCATTATCCGCATCATCATCATCACCATCAAAGAATTTCTTCTGTTCAGCATTGGGTTGATGTGAGTTCTTGATCATGTTGTACAGATGCTTCATGACTTCATTCAGATGCTGCATCCCTCCTTCAATCCTTGAAAACCTTTCATCGTTGAACCACTGATTTTCATCAACAGTCTCCTGAATGTAGTCCACCCGAGTTGAAATGGAAGCAATCTTCTTGACACTCTCTGTTATATCAGCATTTGACGTTATAATCTCAGAGATGTCTGAAGCCACTAACACCTGGGACTCCTGAATGGCATTCATCCTGGGGATAAGAGTAGTCTTTAATCCTTCAATTTCATCCTTGATAGTACCCAGCTGATTAGTTACAGAGGTGGAAGAAGAAGACCGTTCAACCACTTGTGCCTTGAGAATATCTTTTTCAGCCTGGGTTTGTTGAAGTTGTTTCTGTAGACCAGCTATTTAAGCCAATAAAGAAGCAGTGTATGTGTCATTGTGTGCACTCATCTCAATTTCTCTCGATGGTGTTTCACTCTGCTCACGTGCTTGTGTATCGCTCTGTGTTTGTCTCTCAGATCTAACCACTAGCTGTCTATCCATATTAGGAGTTGATGTACCTGCAGGAAAAATCACCCTAGCCCCTTCTTGAGAGGTCAGTGGTGGTGTAATGGGAGTTCGCGATTCCCAATCCCTAGAGAAATCCAGTAGATCATCTGGAATTTGAAACTGAATTGCTTCAGTGTTGGATTCAATAGGTTGCCTTCCACTTTCTCCAGTAAAAACTGCGAGTGGAAAATCCCTTAAGGGAGCAAGAGATGTTCCCTCTGGGAGGGGAGAAAATGATTCTATTTGAGTTGGCAAAGAATCAAATTTTCCCTCAGATGCATGTGAAGGCACTTCTACCATTACAATGGTAGGCACTGTCTCATGTCCTAAGTGCTCTCCTAGCAAAGTGTCCTGAGTTGCATCTAAAGTTATGTTTTCTCCCATTGTGAGTAACGGGAGTGTGCTTGACTCAGTACAAGATGGCATGGCCCTATGGTGAACTTCAATAGATTCACCCTGTTGAGAGGATGTCTCCAGAGACTGTGTATTGGCCATTTCAAAATCCATATCAGGTTGGGAGGATACAGACGTGCTTACAGATATATCCCTGTATGTTCTTCTTTTCTTAGGAGGTGGAGATAGAGCTGCGGGATCACTCATTGTTTCTTCATCACTACTATTTCTGTTTCTGGTATAGAGATAAGGT
Source organism: Heracleum sosnowskyi (assembly GCA_030848705.1). NCBI lineage: Eukaryota > Viridiplantae > Streptophyta > Magnoliopsida > Apiales > Apiaceae > Heracleum > Heracleum sosnowskyi. Next base: position 58,132,291 of record CM061245.1, on the reverse strand, counting down.
TCAGGTTGATTTGTATATGACTCAGTGTTTGGCTCTATGACCGGGGATAGAGTTTGTGGTTCTACAAACTCTTGGTCAGCCCTATCAACCTCTTGGGTTTCAGAAACAGTACCAGAAGAACCAGGGATAGAAGTCCTTACCTGTGGTTGTATGACTTCTTCAGTTCCTGCTGATGTAACTATCCTTTGCTCGGGAACTGGTGGTTCAAATGATGGTAGGTTGATGAAGTTTGTCATGTAGTTGGATATGAGAACTGGAACATTGCTATACCTGAAGGATGTTTGCAATCTTTGATAGAACTTTTTGTCAGTGGTCGGAGAAATGAAAAAACGACCATTCCTGAACAGTTCTTGATGCTCATTAGAAAGTAAAGAATTAGGAACAAGTGATAGAAAACGAGGATAAAAACATTTAATCTTTCTACCATTATCAAATTCCTTTCTAGCATTAAACACCCTCCTAACAACAATTTCCCATAGAAGGTGGCCGAAATTGAGTCTTTTATTGAAGACAGTTGCATAACCAATAACTTGTAAAAGATGAGGAATATTCTGAAAGTTATTTTTCGTGCAATTGCCAAAGACCTTAGCCAAGGTATCAAATATGTTAGATATAATTGCTGATGTTTGTTTATCAGTGTTTAAAGTATCAGGATACTATCAGAGTTTAGCTGGAAGACTGGTCAGAGTTTGTTAAACTCTGACAGTCAGAGTTTGCTTAGCTGTCGGTGTTATACACAATGAAGATTCTAGAAGCGATATACTTTGAAGAAGGATAGAAGCAAAGAGATATCGTGATGGCTAAGGAAACGGAACAGATGACATAAGCAATTCTAAATTGATATGAATTGTATAGCTGAATTATAGGAATATCAATTTTGGATTGTATGTAGCTGTGTACTATATAAACACAGATAGGTTAACCCTAAAAGGGATGCGAATACGTGAAAACATTATTCTTGTAACCTAGCAGCTCTCTGTGATATTTTACATCACCGAGAGAGGAGTTATTAATTCCATACAGTTTATTATTCATAAACAGTGTTCTTATTGTTATTCTCATACATATACTTGATTATATATTGTGTATTCGGCCTAACAATTGGTATCAGAGCACTAGGCTGTTGAATATATACAGTTTATCTTGATCCAAACACAAGTATAATCATGGCTGAAAATATCCAATCAGGTTCTAATTCTGAAAAGGTTCAACCAACTTCTGTGAGTCGATACGAGATGATTAGGGTTCCAATTCTCAGACAAGCGGAATATCCAATATGGAAGGTAAAGATGACCATGTTTCTGGAAGCCACAAATCCAGAATACCTTGATAGAATCAATGATGGTCCTCATAAGCCAACTAAACTGTCTCCTGTTGTTGCTGGTCAAAAACAAAAGACTGTTCCAAAGGAAAAGAAAGATTTGACTCCTGAAGACATCTCATCAATTGCAAAGGATGCAAAAGTTAGACATCTTCTCCATAGTGCATTAGATAATGTCATGTCTAACAAAGTTATTGGTTGCAAGACTGCCAAAGAAATTTAGGATGCTTTAGAAATCAGATGTCAAGGAACAAGTGCTATAAAGAAGAACATGAAGACTATACTTACACAGGAGTATGAACACTTTGACTCGAGACCTGATGAAACTTTGACTGAGACATATGACAGATTCTGTAAACTGTTGAATGATTTATCTTTGGTTGATAAAGAATATGATCTTGAAGAGTCTAATCTCAAGTTTCTTCTATCTCTACCTGAAAGATGGGATTTAAAGGCAACAACAATAAGAGATAATTATGATCTTGCAGAAACAGAACCTGATGAAATCTATGGGTTGCTTAAAACTCATGAACTTGAGATAGAACAAAGAAATAGAAGATCTGGTAAGAAGACAAAATCTGTTGCTTTTAAAGTTGAAGAAAAGCTTTTTAAGAAAGAGACATCAAAGAAGAAAGCTAAGGGAAAGGCTTTGGTCATAAACTCTGAAAGTGAGTCATCAAACTCTGATGATGACTCAAACACTGTTGAATCATCTGAATCCGAGGATGATGAAGAACAGATGATGCAAATGGCTGCTTTGATGGTGAAGACCTTCAAGAAGATGGGTTTCAAGAACTTCAAGAAAGGAAAGAGATTCTCTAGGAGAGATTCAAACTCTGAAAGGAAGAGTTTCAGAAAGTCTGAAGGAAGGGATACTAAATCTGGGAAGAAAGACAAGTCTGAGATCCAGTGCTACAAGTGTAAAGAAATGGGTCACTATGCTCCAGAGTGCAAGAAAGGAAAATTTGAAAAAGCACTCATCACTAAAGGAAGAGACTGGGCAGAAACTTCAGACTCAGATGAGGATGTCAACTATGCTCTCATGGCAACTGTTAAAGATGAATCTGAATCATCTGAAAACAAGGGCATAAGAGAGAGCACCCTAGTCTTGGATAGTGGATGTTCAGGGCACATGACTGGAAATAAAGCCCTGCTATCAGATTATGAGGAGAAGGATGGCCCAAAAGTTTCCTATGGAGATGGCAACATAGGACGTACTCTGGGATATGGCAATATCAATCTTGGAAGTGTCATCATCACAAATGTAGCTCTTGTCCCAGGACTCAAGCATGATCTGCTATCTGTGAGTCAAATCTGTGACATAGGTTATCATGTAGATTTTCAACCTGAATATTGTGAGGTTGTTAGCAAATCTACAGGGAAAGTTGTTCTAGTTGGACACAGACGTAACAATATCTATGAAGCAAGTTTGGTAACAAACTCTGAAGGAAAAGTTGTGTGTCTGTCTGCAAAGATGTCTAATGAAGAGAGCTGGAAATGGCAGAAGAAGCTCTCTCATCTAAATCTGAACAACATCAATGAGTTGATTCGAAAAGATCTTGTAAGGGGTCTTCCAAAATCTATACTCAGCTTAGATGGTCTGTGTGATTCTTGTCAAAAGGCCAAGCAAAGGAAGTCATCTTTCAAGAGTAAGTCTGAATCTTCAGTTGTGGATCCTTATCATCTTCTTCATGTTGATCTATTTGGTCCAGTGAATATAATGTCTCTTGGCAGAAAGAAATATGCTTTAGTCATTGTTGATGAGTACACTAGATACACATGGGTGTACTTTCTAACAAAGAAGGATGAAACTACATTAACTCTGATGGAACATGTAAAGCTACTGGACAAAGGATCACAGTATAAAGTGAAAATTATCAGGAGTGATAATGGTACTGAATTCAGAAATGCAACAATGGAAGAATTTTGCAAGGAAAGAGGAGAGAATCAAGAATTTTCTGCACCAGGGACTCCACAGCAGAATGGTGTAGTTGAAAGAAAGAACAGAACCTTAATCGAAGCTGCCAGAACAATGCTTGATGAAGCAAAATTGCCAACTTATTTCTGGGTAGAAGCTGTTCAAACTGCTTGTTTTACTCAAAATGCTACACCGATCAACATGCATGGGAAAACACCATATGAGATGGTGAAGAAAAAGAAACCAAGCCTGAAATATTTTCATATTTTTGGGTGCAAATGCTTTGTGTTGAAAACTCATCCTGAACAGTTGACCAAGTTTGACTTAAAAACTGATGAAGGAATTTTTGTTGGATATCCACTGTCGACTAAAGCATTCAGAGTCTACAATTTGAGAACTAAAGTGATCATGGAATCTATACATGTGTCATTTGATGACAAGAAAATGATTGGACTTGAAGATGAAGAAAATCATGATCCACTACACTTTAAAAATGAAGATCTAAACTCTGATGACGTAAACTCTGATGAAGCCAATCCAACAAACTCTGTTGAAGCATACTCTGAACCTCTACTGGTAAACACCGAGGAAGTTTCTCTGACAGAACAGAATAGAGAACCAGTTGAGGGGGAGCAAGAAGATACTTCTGGAACATCTCAACATGATGACTCACATTCTGGAAGTGAGTCAGCTGAAGAATCTGAAACAAACTCTGGCTCAAACTCTGAAAGTTCAAACACTGAGCAATCCAATTCAGGGGGAGCCTCAGATAATGCAGATGATCAACAAGAAAATCAGGAGAGCATGGATCAAGGGGGAGGATCTAATAATGATGAAAGAAGCCACTTACCTACAGCAAGAAAGTGGACACAGGCTCATACACCTGATCTGATTATTGGAGACCCAGATGCAAGTGTGAAAACAAGAAGTGCCACAGCAAATGAATGTTTGTTTCATGCATTCATATCTCAAACAGAACCAAAGAAAATGGATGAAGCTCTTCAAGATGCTAACTGGATACCAGCAATGCAGGAGGAATTGAATGAGTTTGAAAGAAATGAAGTCTGGACACTTGTACCAAGACCCAAGACCAGATCTGTTGTTGGTACAAAGTGGGTTTTCAGGAACAAGACTGATAGTGAGGGAGTAATTACAAGGAACAAGGCTAGACTTGTGGCAAAAGGATATTCACAGCAGGAAGGAATTGACTATGATGAAACCTTTGCTCCAGTTGCAAGGTTGGAAGCCATAAGGATTTTTCTAGCATATGCTGCTCACAAGAAGTTTAAAGTATTTCAGATGGATGTGAAGAGTGCTTTTCTCAATGGGAAACTTGAAGAAGAAGTGTTTGTTGAACAACCACCAGGTTTTGTGGACCCCAAGCACCCAGATTATGTCTACAGACTTGACAAAGCACTTTATGGACTAAAGCAGGCACCTAGAGCATGGTATGAAACTCTGGCTCAATTTCTTTTAGAAAGTGGGTTCACTAGAGGTACAATTGATAAAACCTTGTTCTATTTCAATACTGGTAATGATTTGCTTTTAGTTCAAATCTATGTGGATGATATAATCTTTGGGTCTACTAATGATAAACTCTGTAAGAAGTTTGCCAAGCTTATGCAGTCCAGGTACCAAATGAGCATGATGGGAGAGCTTAGTTATTTTCTAGGCTTGCAAGTAAAGCAAACAGATGATGGGATTTTTATCAATCAAGCAAAATATACCTTAAATCTACTCAAGAAATTTGGTATGCTTGATAGTTCATCTGCAACAACTCCTATGGCAACTGCAACAAAGCTAGACAAAGACACAGGAGCTTCAGTAGATATGATAAACTACAGAGGCATGATAGGGTCTCTTCTTTATCTGACTGCAAGTAGACCAGACATCATGTATGCAACATGTCTTTGTGCAAGATTTCAAGCTGATCCCAGAGAGCCTCATCTAACAGCTGTGAAGAGGATTTTCAAATATCTCAAAGGAACCATAACCTTGGGTTTGTGGTATCCTAGAGAATCAGAGTTTAAGCTTGTTGGTTACTCTGATGCAGACTTTGCAGGTTGTAAGATTGACAGAAAGAGCACCAGTGGAAGCTGTCAATTTCTAGGTGACAGACTAGTTTCTTGGTACAGCAAGAAACATAAATCAATTTCCACATCCACTGCTGAAGCAGAGTATATTGCTGTTGGTAGTTGTTGTGCACATATTCTGTGGATGAAGAATCAATTGCTGGATTATGGGTTAAGGTACTCTAAAATACCTATTTTCTGTTATAATCAAAGTGCTATTTCTATGACAGGAAATCCAGTACAGCACTCCATGACCAAGCACATCAGCATAAGGTATCACTTTATCAGGGAACATGTGGAGGAAGGAAATATTGAGCTTCATTTTGTGTCTACAGATCAACAGCTTGCAGATATCTTCACCAAGCCTTTGAGTGAAGCTACATTTACAAGACTGGTGAATGAACTAGGAATGATCTCTGGTTTCGACTATAGATACTGGTTAGACTCAAAATTAACTCTTCTGTGATATGTTGCTCATGTTTCTATGCATATGTTAACTGTCATGCAAATCATGTTGTTAAAACTCTGTTAGCATACTCTGATGGTTAAACTCTGATGTTAAACTCTGATTGTGGTATTGTCTGAAACATAAAAACCGATGAAGAAAATAGTATGAAGCATGATTCTCAGTAAGTAATCATGAATCCTTCTGAGTTATATATGATCTGATCTCAAATGTGTGCAGAAACTTTACACAGCATGATACTGTCTCTATATTTATAGCATCTCTTAGTTTATTGGTCCTATACACTGAGTCTGTATTAGCTGTTTGCACTTTCTCTCATAAATGATATGCGCTAAATGATGTTAGTCTAAACTCTTATAATTAGTTGCTACTACATCACCCCCAAGCAAAAGATGCATAAACAATGCACAAATTCCTTTGAGATCATGTTGTGCCTAGGAAGACCCAAGAACTTATTGTATGAAATAAGGGATAAAATTTGAAATTTTTGGTGACTAGTGCCAACCACTGATTACTGGAAAATAAAAAAAAATAGAAATTTTTAGATAGGGGGTGAAAACAAATAAATACATATAAAGGTACAGAGTTTAGATGACATCAGATTTTGTTTTCTAAATGAGAGTTTGGGCAACCAGTTTTTACTGATTTAATTTGTGGATCTTATGCACTTTGAGATACTCTAAATATTTACATTCAGTAAACTCTGCTATTCACACACAAATACTCACAACTGTGCATTTTGAGAAAAGAGATTATTAATGAAGGTGGAGAATTGATAAACACTGATGAATTGTGTATTCTACACCGAGGTAATTTACTTTTAATCTCTGATGATTAAAATAAATAAATGTGATTCAGACATTTCATAATTTTTTAGGAACATTATTTTTGAAAATAGAGAGTATGATTGATAACGGTTTGTTGAGTTTTGAAAATGATGAAAAGTGTCTAGAAAATAGCAGTAATTAGTGCCTATTTTTACTGCGCATGCGTGTTGGAAACTACCACGATTAATGTGACAGTTACTGCATGTGTGACAACTGTCCCACTCACACATTTCACGAGTAAGCCTGCTGTGTGTCTTAATGATTAAAACTCTTCAGTTTTAATTTTTGTATTTTGTATTTAATCATTATACACACAACGTTCATATTCTTTACAGACTTATTCTATTCACAAACATTTTCACACACACATTTTCACAAACACTTTTCTGCATCAATTATTCTCTGAAATTTCAAAGCTTATTCTCTGATAATTTTCAAATCTTTTCTAATGGAAACTACTGTTTTTCACTCTATTGGTCTAGAATTCGTTCCTAACAACTATGCAGCACCATTGTCTAATGAGAACGCACCAGAGGCGTTTCATTTGCTCCAGAATTTTCTTGCTCAGTCTGTTATTGGGCAAGCTCTTGTGGAGCTAGCGAAGCTTTATGGATCACAAATCAAAGCTTTCTGGGAGACGGGCGTTTATGATGATGGAGGAGAGTCTGGAACTCCTTCAATTGTTTTCGAGTTTGAAGAACAAGAGTTTTTGGTTACTCCAACCACTGTTCGTGATGCTCTTGGTTTTGAGGATTTCAATGCATACACAATCTCTGTTGGTGATGCTGAACTACAGAGAATGATGAGAGAGATTGGTTACACTGGGTCCTTGGCAAGGATTGGTCAGGTGAAGCGACCGCTCTTAAGGAAGGAATGGAGTTTCTTCTTTGATTGCATAACTAGAGCGTTCGGGAAGAAATGCACAAATTGGGATGCAATTCCAATTGACAGTCTGCAAATCGGGTATTCTCTTCTTTATGGTAATAACTTTGATTTTGCTAGACTAGTTCTTAATAACATAGGAGAAAAGATGATAGAGAATAGAGGTGTGGTATACTTTGCTCGTTTTTGTCAATTAATATTTTCTGCTTGTGTAACTGGGGTTGACATTGCTGAAGATGATGTTATTCCTTCATTTAAGTTGCATAAGAGGGTATTCTCTGATTTGACAAATAAAGATGTTAAGAAGGGAAATGTTGGGGATTTGTTACTTCCTGCTTCAGTCCAACAGTTTCTACAACCTCAACCACAACCAAACACTGAACCTCTTCAATCTACTTCTCAAAGACCAAAAGCTGGAGGTAGAACCAAGCATAGGGCTTTTAAGACTGCTAAACCATCAATTGATGCTGATTTACCAAGGTCTGTTGGTACTTCAAGGACAAAGAAGAGGGCAAATAGACCTCACTCTGATGCAAATGAGCTTTCACAGAACAAAAGACGGAAGCTGGTAGCTGATTATCTGTTTGATGATTTGATTAAAGATTCAACTGATGCAGTTCCAGAGAATGTTGCTCCAGATGCTAATATTGATGCTAATGTGCCAAATGAAGCTGGAGCTAATACTGATGAAATGGCTGATTTTAATGATGATTTACCTGAGCCATTGGAGATGGAGGTAGAAGAGAATATTGAAGCACATCCCTCTGCAACTCTTGATGAGTTTGATAATGTTGATGTATCAGAGGATGTGGATGAAGCTGATCAGCCTACAGTAATTCTTGATGAATCTATGGCTTCTCATACAGAGGTTTTCTCTGTTACTCACCAGGGTATTGACAAGGGTGAGGAGGTTGAACAAACATCCAAGGCAGAAGAGAATGTTGTTTACACTGCTGAAGAACCTACTGCTGAAGCTGTGGCAGAGAATGTTGTTGAGGTTGCTCAAGCAACTGAGACAATACTTGAGCACTTAAACTCTGAACATCCAGCAAATGAAGAATTTGTTCAAGACAATGTTGCTGAGAATGTATCTAATTCTCCTGGTGCAAACTCTTTGACAAAGTCTGATGATGTAGCTGATTCTATATTTTCTCCTAGGGTTTCTGGTCAACACAATCCTAAGGTGACTGATATTGGTGGTTCATCTCATCATGCTACTGAAGCTCATTATCAAAACATGTACTTCGCCAATTGGTCAAGTCCAGAATGTATCTTTCCTGAACAGAGGGCAGCTGACTTTGTGTCCAAGAGTGCAGCTACTATCACGAATCATGAGCTTCTTGCACATCTCAAAGCTACAATTGTTCAGGTAAAGTCCCTTAATAATCGTTTTGATGAAACTCATAAAGTTGTTACTGGGTTGAGAAATGATGTTGCTACAAGGGAGCTGACTCTGAAGCAAGAAAATTTTTCTTTATCAAGAGATCACGAGGCTATAAGCACCAGGTTGAGGAAAGTTGAAGAAAATCAAAATGTCATGTCTGACAAGATTGATTCAATTGCTGCTTCACTTGAGTTGCTCACCTCAGTGTTGATTCCTGATGATGTCAAAAAGGGGGAGAGATTATCTAAGGACAAATGCAAGAAATCTCAAACTCTGAGTAAACAGGATGATACTACTGATGGTGGTGCCAAAGAACAAGAGTTAGGGTCTAAATCAAGTCAAGAGCAAGGGAGACTGAGGTCAAACTCTACTACTGCTAAGACAAACTCTGAAAGAGTAAATACTGGTGCTCAATCTTCTTCAAAAGCTAAAAGCTTATTGCTTACTTCTCAATCAAATACTGATGAAGAGATTGCAGCTCAGTTATTTTTGGAAGAACATGGTGAACAGGCAACTATTGAAGATATTCAGGCTGAAGAGAAGATGCTAGCTGAAGAGCATGAGAAGAAGTTGAAGACTGGAAAATTCAAGAAAGCTAAGAAGGTTTTAAAGCCAAAGGAGAAAGGAATTGTAATTAAAGAAAATGTAAATTCTCAACAGAGTTTACAATATTCAAGAAGGCCAGTTGAAGCTAGTTTGGATAAAGGCAAAGGGAAGCTTGTAGAAGAGACACAAGTACTAAAGAAAGGTAAATCAACCTCTGACAATGCTCAAGTTGTTAAATCATTGGAAGCTGTGACAACCACTGATACTACTCAAGTTGTACAGACTTTGGTATCTTCTGAACTTCAAAGAACTTTTGCTAAACCAATTACAGTTCAACATTCTCTGATTCCTGGCAATGTAAATCTTCTTCAAAGCAAAACCATCATGGGTAAAGAATCTAGAGATAGATCTGGTTTAGGATCTCATAGAGAGAAGAGGGTGAACAATAGTCCCATGGATCACACTTCTTTAGCTGAACCTGGTATTGGTGTGACTCAAGAAAATCTTGATTCTTTGGAGTCTGTTCAGTTAATACACCATAGAGGTTTAAAGAGGGATTTTCTGTTATACTTCAAGACTGATGGAAGAGTATACAGAGTTGGTGAAGCTGATATTGAATTAAAGATGAAGGAAGAGCTGGAGTATGTGTTGTATCTACTCAAAGTTAAAAATCAAAGAACTCAAGAAGCAACTGAGGTTTTAAGAAGAACAATGATGAAAGCTAGAGTCCTCAGTGGCCTAAAGTCTGTTGGTTCTTATATACCAAAGTACAGAGATTATAATGGTAAGCTTGTGGAGATGAAGAGGAACAGTGCTAAATTGACAACAACTCTTGGTATAAAAGTGTTGGAATTTAATCTGGAATCAGATAAATCCTTCATAATAAAGCTGGGAAATGAAATGAGGAAGAATAGTATTTATGCCTTAAGAGCTGCTATCTATCAAACTGGAGAGAGTAATCCAGAGTTAAAGGAGCTGAAAAAGATCATGGTAGCTGAGCTTAAGAGGGCTGAAAGAAGACTGCTTACAGATTATCTCAGAACTGTACCTGAAGTTGAAGAGATTAAGTAACTGAAGTCTGTAAGTTTTTAAGTTTTTTGTTCTAAGTTAAATATAAACTCTGTGATTTTATAAACACTGCATTTGTTATATGTTTTGACATCATCAAATATTTGTTAACTTGTACATTTTTGTATGCACAAGTTGGGGGAGATTGTTAGATATAATTGCTGATGTTTGTTTATCAGTGTTTAAAGTATCAGGATACTATCAGAGTTTAGCTGGAAGATTGGTCAGAGTTTGTTAAACTCTGACAGTCAGAGTTTGCTTAGCTGTCGGTGTTATACACAATGAAGATTCTAGAAGCGATATACTTTGAAGAAGGATAGAAGCAAAGAGATATCGTGATGGCTAAGGAAACGGAACAGAAGACAGAAGCAATTCTAAATTGATATTAATTGTATAGCTGATTTATAGGAATATCAATTTTGGATTGTATGTAGCTGTGTACTATATAAACACAGATAGGTTAACCCTAAAAGGGATGCGAATACGTGAAAACATTATTCTTGTAACCTAGCAGCTCTCTGTGATATTTTACATCACCGAGAGAGGAGTTATTAATTTCATACAGTTTATTATTCATAAACAGTGTTCTTATTGTTATTCTCATACATATACTTGTAAAATTCACAGAAAATTCCATAAATCCTAGAAAAATATGAAGAATAATATAGAATTGCATAAAAATAATATAAACTTGCAAAAATATTTAAACAACTATATTTACAATATGAAAATAACTTAAATGATTCTAAATAAATATATTTTCAATAAAAATACATTTCTCCACTAAAAAATATGAGAAAAATATTTTTAAAGAAAATAAATTATTCAGAATATTTAAATTAACAAGCTTTACACAATAAACATGGATTGGCAATAATTAACATCTAAAATCAACAAGAGAAAATGATTTAGATAAGAACAAACCTACCAGAGACATTGTCAATCACTAAGACTGTTTAACATACCCAATTTACCAACTAACCTGGTAAATGTGGATTCCTCAACAGATTTAGTGAATATATCTGCAGTCTGTTCTTCAGTGGGTACAAAGTGTAACTCCACAGTTCCATTCATAACATGCTCTCTAATAAAATGATACCTGATATCAATGTGCTTTGTTCTCGAATGCTGAACAGGGTTGTTGGAGATTGCTATGGCACTTGTATTATCACATAAGATAGGAATTTTGTCTAATGCAAAGACATAGTCTTTCAATTGATTCCTTATCCATAGGATCTGAGCACAACAGCTTCCAACAACAATATATTCAGCTTCTGCTGTTGAATTGGAAACTGTTTGTAGTTTCTTGCTATACCAGGAAATCAATCTACCTCCTAGGAATTGACAACTCCCAGAGGTACTCTTTCTATCCACAACACTACCTGCATAATCAGAATCTGTATATCCAACAAGGTTAAAACCAGAATCTTTAGGGTACCAGATACCTAAATTAGGTGTACCCTTAAGATATCTCAAGATTCTTTTAACAGCAACAAGATGTAAATCTCTAGGGTCCGCTTGGAACCTTGCACACAAGCATGTAGCATACATAATATCTGGTCTACTTGCAGTAAGATAGAGTAAGGAGCCAATCATACCTCTGTAGCTTGTAACATCTACCTTGATAGAATTGTCAGAAGCTCCAAGTTTGATTGCTGTTGAAGATGGAGTCCTTGCTGATGCTGAATCCTCCATGTGATATTTCTTGAGGAGTTCTTTGAGATACTTGGATTGACAAATAAATATACCATTTGACCTTTGACTTACTTGCAATCCAAGAAAGAACTTCAGCTCACCCATCATACTCATTTCAAACTTACTCTGCATAGCTTAGCAAATCTCTTACAGAGATCATCATTAGTAGACCCAAATATGATGTCATCCACATAGACTTGGACTAATATCATATCACTTTTGTGTTTCTTTGAAAAAAGAGTTTTGTCTATGATACCTCTAACAAAACCATTTTCTAAAAGAAAACCAGAGAGAGTGTCATACCATTTTCTTGGGGCTTGTTTGAGACCATAGATAGCCTTGAAGAGAAAGTACACAAAGTCCAGCAGTTCCTGATTTTCAAAGCCAGGGGCTGTTCCACATAAACTTCTTCATCAAGCTCACCATTCAGGAATGCACTCTTAAAATCCATTTGATAGACTTTAAAATTGGAGTAAGCTGCAAATGCTAAGAACATCCTGATGGCCTCAAGTCTAGCCACTGGTGCATAGGTTTCATCATAATCAATGCCTTCAGCTTGAGAATACCCTTGTGCAACCAGTCTTGCCTTGTTCCTTGTAACAATGCCATCCTCATCCAGCTTGTTCCTCTATACCCATCTTGTACCAACTACTTTCTTGTTCTTTGGCCTGGGTACCAGCTTCCAGACTTGCTGTTGTTCAAACTGATTGAGTTCATCTTGCATAGCAATCACCCAATTTGGATCAGTCAGTGCTTCCTCAGTTTTCTTTGGCTCCATTTCAGATAGAAATGCTGAATAATGACATTCATTCTGAGTTGCACTTCTAGTTTTAACTCCAACACCTGGATCACCAATGATCAGCTCAAAAGGATGAGCTCTATTCCATACAGTCTGTCTTGGAAGATTTGATCTTGATGATTCGCCTTGAAATTCACTTTGATGTTGTGAGTGACTAGATGATCCTTCATTTGCTCCCCCTGAGTTGTTGCTTGATTGCCTTGATGATTCTTCTCCAGTGTTGGTGGTATCTCCATTGTTACCAGTGTTTCCACCACCACCACGATCATTATCATCATTGTTATTATCATTACCAGCAATAACTTCAGGTGGGGCTACATCATCTGATTCTGAGTCTGGCAAGTTATCAAACTTCAGCTTCTCAGATGAATCTTCTTTTTGGATATTAGGGAACTTAGTGTCATCAAAAGTAACATTGACACTTTCCTTTACTGTGTGACTGCCAACCAAGTAGACTCTGTAAGATCTTCTGGAATAACCAACAAAAATATCTTCTTGTGCCTTTGCATCAAACTTGCCACGTTTCACATTGTCATCTATAAGCACAAAGTATTTTGCTCCAAATACGTGAAAGTACTTGACAGTTGGTTTCTTGTTGTTCATGATCTCATAAGGAGTTTTCATTAAGTCCTTGTTGATTAAAGTTCGATTCTGAGTATAACAAGCTGTATTTGCTGCTTCAGCCCAAAAGTACGTTGGAAGTTTGGACTCACTTAACATAGTCCTAGCAGCTTCAATCAATGTACGATTATTTCTTTCCACTACTCCATTTTGTTGAGGAGTTCTAGGGGCAGAATACTGTCTTGTTATTCCTTTATCAGCACAAAAGTCATTTAGAATTGCATTCTTGAATTCAGTACCATTATCTGACCTTATGGCTCTAACAGGGAATCTAGAATCAAGCTCAATCAACTTTACATGGTCAATCACCAGGTGTGGGGTCTCATCCTTGGAATGTAGGAATAAAACCCATGTATATTTAGAAAAGTCATCAACAATCACAAGTGCATATTGTTTCTTTGACATGGACATCACATTAACTGGACCAAACAAATCCATGTGCAGTAGCTGAAGTGGTTCAGTTATTGATGATGTGTCAGTGCCCTTGTGAGAAGCTTTCTTTGACTTTCCTTTCTGACATGCCTCACACAGTCCTTCCTGTGTAAATTCCATCTGAGGCAAACCTCTAACCAATTCCCTCTTAACTAAAGAGTTCATGGTTTTGAAGTTAAGGTGAGACAACTTCTTGTGCCATAGCCAACTTTCATTTGATGAAGCTTTAGCATAAAAACAATTAACTTCATCTTGGGATCCGGAGTGTAGATCAGCTATGAACAAGTCACCTTTCCTTACTCCTTGAATAGCAGGCTTTCCATTCTTCTTGTGAAGGATCTGACACTTCTCTCTTTCAAAGGAAACAACATATCCCCTGTCACAGAAATGACTGATGCTGAGAAGATTGAACCTCAGACCTTCCACAAATGATACATCTTCAATGATAACATTTCTAAACTTCAAACAACCATATCCTTTCGTAATACCCTTGCTGTTATCTCCAAAGGTAACTACTGGGCCAGCTCTCACAACCAAATCTGATAGCAGGGCTCTATCTCCGGTCATATGCCTTGAACATCCACTGTCAAGAATCCACATAACACGGTTTACCTGTTTAACTCCTTGCAATATCAAATTGATTAGTCCTTCCTCGGAACCCAAACTTAATTGGGTCCGGCATACTTAAAGAACTGGCCTTTGTCAGTCAAAACAACCTTTTTAGCTACAACTACTTCAACCTCTTTCACAAAAGAGTGTTTCCATTTATACCCAGCCTTAACACATTTCTGAGTAGGCTTAGGGATAAATGAGTCCACTCTAGTCTTAGGAGGACTAGTAGTCTTAGCTCTAACATGCTTCTTATTATTAACATGTTGACGTGGAGCAGTCTTATCATTAGACACATGCTTACTATTAAAATAAGCATACATAACATTGAAAGCACAAGACATGCAATTAATCACACCACATGCTTTATGAGAAGAATTAACAACAGGCATGTTAGTTCTACAGTTGTTTTGATCCAACTTATGGATATCTGATTTAGTCTCTGTTGTTGAAAGAACTTTGACTGGTTTGTCAGATACACACTTGTTGGACTGTTCAACTTCAAAAGAAAGATCTTCTTCACGAATCTCCTCAGCAATGAAAATAGAGTATTCATTTATAGGTCCTGCTTGAGATTCTCTAAAGAAGGGTTTATCAATACCCTTAAGCACACCTGGAATACCCCTTTCTTTAACACTGACTCTATTAGGGGTATTTATGCTTAATTTACCAATAGACTCATTATAGTCATACCCTATTCCTACGGTCTGACTAATACTTTGTTTATTGATAATTTCTTTAGCAGTCTTACAAGAGTTGAAGTAAGCATTAGCTTTAGTCTTCAGCTCACTAATCTGATCCTTGAGAATGGTTTCCAGTTGAATATAACATTTAACCCTATTCTCAAGAAATGCTATTTTCTCAGCAAGTTCATCCTGATTAACATGCACTAGTTTTAATTCTTTTACCTCCTGTTCAAGAGCTGTGTTCAAAAGAATTATTCTATCATTTTCAGTGCGTGCACAAGAAATAGTACCACTAAGATGACGAATCATTTCAGTGTCAGTGAACTTTACCTCTGACATGTATGCATATGAAGTGCTTGCCTCTTTAGCCACTAAAGCAAGGTTCCCAATCTCACCTGCTTCTTCATCACTGTCAGTGTCATCCCAAATCTTACCTTCAGCAACATAGGCTTTCCCAATCTTGTTCTTCTTGCTAGAATCAAATGTGTTTCTTGTCACTTGCTTTGGATTTCTGCATTCAGTAGCAAAGTGACCCAACTCATTGCAATTGTAGCATCTGATTGTGCTCCTATCCACAGTTCCAGTTTTGTAGCCACCCCTTGTGCTACTTGAAGAGGAAGATCCACCTATCTGAAATCTGGGCCTGAACTTAAGATTGGGATTCCTCTTGAATCTGAACTTCCCAAACTTCCTGACTATTAAAGCCAAATCACCATCCTCCTGCTGATCAAGTTCCTCTAAAGAATAGAAGTCACCACCAGATTGATCAATGGATGTTAATCCATATTCATCATCAATAACATTCATGTTAGAACTGGAAGGTTGAACAGCCTTCACTTCCAGTTTCTGTGGGACTTCAGCAGCCAATGCAGTAGAAGTACTAACTATCCTCCCAGTTCCATATAACTCATCCTGTTGAATCTGCTCCAGCTCATAGGTCTTCAGAACACCATACAGTCTTTCCAAAGCAATCTCTCCCAGATCTCTTGCTTCTCTAATGGCAGATATTCTGTGCTCCAAATGACGTGGAAGTGTAAGTAGGAACTTCTTGTTAATTTCCTTGATAGTGTAGCGCTTCCCATTGAGATTCAGATCATTGATTAATTTGTTGTATCTCTCAAAAACCTCATAGATACCTTCACCAGGGTTTGATCTGAAATGCTCATATTGAGAGGTGAGAATTTCCAGCTTATTCTCTCTGACTTCCTCTGTCCCCCCATTGATTATCTCTATAGTTTCCCAAATGTGTTTGGCAGTATCACAGTTTAGGACATGATTATGCATGATAGGATCAAGACAATCAACAAGGATCAACTGAAGACAGGCATCCAAGGTAACATCCTCTTTTTCATCAGGAGTGTAGTCCTTGGGATCCTTAGGGTACATCCTAGCAGCCCTAGTAACAATCTGATTCTCTATAAGTTCTCCCTCAATAATCATAGGGACTTTGGGACCATTCTTCAGCACATCAAATTATTTAGGATTAGCAACTTTAAGAAATAAGAGCATTTTCTTCTTCCACATAGGATAATGCTCCTTGCTGAACATTGGGATTTTGACTGCACCAACTTTCTGCGTAGTAGACATCTTTTGAGATTTTTAGGAATAATAAAAATTTCAGAGTTAAAAAAAATCTCAAAACAATTGGATCTTTGATTTGTATATCAATCAAAAGGCTCTGATGCCAATTGTTAGGTCCTAATAAGTTTGTAGAAGGGGGGTTGAATACAAACTATACCGTTTTATCGAATTTGTTCTGTTTAGAATAAAACAATTTAAGAACAAATAATGGCGGAATTAAATGAAACAGAATTTAAGTTAAATATAACTTATATTAAACTTGAAAGGTGTTACAAATGAGGTACTAATTACAAGATTGAATCTCAAACTAATTAAAACAAATCTAGAATAAATTCGACATGAATTTATCTATTTTTGTAATAAAAAGATATAACAATATTTGATAATTTGAGATACGTTCTAGGGATAAAAATCCGCTAGATAGTCAAAGCAGTACAAGTAAATGAATTCTAGTGGTTTAGATTTAACACAATGATTTACTAGAATTAATTCACAGAAGAAATGAATCGGCAGTTCTTGAAAGAAGCTTTTCTTGAAATGTAATGTTCTTGATCTCTTTCAGTTTCTGTCTGATTACCTTTTTTAATAATACTAATCCACTTGACCAAAAAGTAACCTGCACGTTTCTTACTTTTCATTCCACTAGGAATGACTATCAAAATAGTCTTGGAATGACTATCTTAAAAGCCTGGAATGACTATCAAAAGAACTGGAATGACTATGAGAATTTACATAAATTAAATTAGAATTTCTAGAAATTTACTAGGATGACTATCGGGATGACTATCCCTTGATAGTCATTCCAATACATTTTTAATATAAATAGACTTGGAATGACTATCGGGATGACTATCCTGGATAGTCATTCCAGTTCATTTTAATTAAGAAATTCTAAATTAATTCTAATTCTAATTTAAATTAATTCTGATAATTAATTTATTTCATAAATTAAATTCTGATGAATTTAATTTATTCAATAAATTAATTACTTAATTTATTTGTTAAATTAATTCAGAAGAATTAACTTAATAAATAAATTAATAATTAATTTAAAAGAGAATGTAAATTCTTATAACATAGTAAAACCAATTCTTGAACCACTTGAACTGCTGAAGAGTATCCATTGTCTGAGGTTGTCATTGGATGCACGGTCTGGTTCATAAATGACTAACTTCAATGTCTATTCTTCATCTTGACTTTAAGTTGTGGTCCATTGTCTGCTTTTGACTGTTGATCAATCTTTGTAACCTGTACATTTGCTGTCACAAATCTGAAACCTCCGTCACTTTAATAAATCCACTTCTTTGAAGACTTCACTGAGGCTTGAACAAATAATTGAACTTCTTTCAATGTAGTATTTCTTCAAATCTGTAGGATGACTTTAATCTGTATTCTTCTGACAGATATGATCTTCTGAGATTCCTGTGACTGTGACAATTGAATTATTACTTACTTATTACAAACTTGTTTAAGTTGAGTTGAATCCTCGATGTAAACAAATAGGCTAAAACATATGCCTTTCAGATGTAATCCATCTCAGATATAAGAAGTGATATTAGAATTGGATTTTTTTCTCATTTTTCAAATCAAAGGTTGAGCTGCTGATCAGTCACGCATCAACCCCGGACTTGCTTATAGCAAAGTCCTCTACTGGATCCTTGGCCAATCTGGGCCTTAAGTTATTCCGACCATAAATAAGGTCCGACCATTACTGGTCCATTAAAAACATTCCAATCCTATATTATATACGTCAGGTGTCAGTACAATTGACAACCTTACTTCGACAATCAGGTGTCGGAAGAATCGATAACCTTAATACAACAATCGCTGGAAAACTCACGTTCCAGGAAACAATTCAACTATGAAGAATCCATCAAGGAAAATCAATATAATCTAGTATCGACGAGATCGACACAATATTGGGAGGTGCACATGAAAAGAAAAAATATAATAAACATCGACGAGATCGATGGAACAACTGGGATAATAGTGAAGAATACACAATAACATGCATAGCAAGATAAGTACACAATGACAGGGTGCAATAGTTGCAAAAGAGCTTCAACTGTTCAATATCAAATGAAGTTCGAGAAATAGATTCGAAATGGTCTCAATGGTACGTAAGTACACAATGACAAGATTAAGTCTGATGTGAAACAAGCATTATGACATCAACAGAAATTGTAATAGCTCAATATAGGGTAGGGTTCAAAGAACTGGCTCTATATGGCCTCAACAGTACAAATTATCACATTATGGAAGAATTAGTTAAGATTCACCAATTTGGTAAGTGATAAGAAAGTCAAGTTCGAGTTTAAGGAAAATTCAAGGTGAAGTTTATAAATAGGGAAAACAAGGGTTTACTGACTTCCGACAGAAATAGTTTAAGTCCTTCGAAAATAAACTTATAATAGATAAGCCTTATGTTTGAAGGAAATAAACTAAATCATACACAACATACATGAATTCAAATCAGGGACTGAATCAGATAATCGTATTAACAAGAAATGATAATAATACTTGCATAGGTGCAAGATGGAAAAATAGATTACTTGTAGGGCAAGTACCACAACTTCGGAATTTAATATAACATTTTACCCTCATCGGGTTCACAAGTTCCCAATCATTTAAGGTTGGAAACATTCCAACCTAATATTTTTAAATCAAAATTTTTGAAAGAAAGCCTTAGTATACGGCCCATAACTATCTTTTAAATCGTTTCAATACAATAATTATATTTTTCCAATCAACATGGAAATATGAATCTAAACTCAAAAGGTATAAAAGAATACTCGTCAATTTACGAGATTAAATCATACTTGCAATTCAATGCAAAGGAATCGACATTTGGAAATTCAGTGAAAAGTATTCAACTTGTATAATAATAATTCAAGATAACATCACTCAATAATATGTGAAAGGAATAGACACTTACCTCCGGTCCTTTGCTATTTCGTAAGGCTGAGACAATACGATTCCCTCCTTGTTCTGTCTTATCGCACGATTCTCTCTTTCCGTCCTTTTTCGATCTAACGCTCTTGTGTATACCACTAATTTGATCCTACTGTTTTGAATCCACGCATCTGCCTGGATAGTCAAACATGAGACGGTACTTTAGTCTTCAGAGTATGATATATTATCACATTCCATAAACAATTGTAACTTAACCCCGACACACTTACTACTCTTACCGATATCTCTGTTGGAAGAAAATACTTGCAAATGTCCTCTAAGGGTGTTGACTTCCTTTGGTGTTAAATCGCCTCACAAATAACCCAGTCAGTCGTAAATAATACCTCATCCTTCTCCGACATCTTTCATTTAACATACTTCGATAATCTAACTCGTCTCGTCCAATAGCCTCTGTTGCATAGATAACCATATTTCAATTGCTAGAATAATCACGATTAATTAAATAAACAACTCACGTATCATGTTTGTCGAAAATCTCTATACTATAAAAGTCAACATCTAAGTCAACGGTCTCGTAAATCTCATTTTCTAACTATACTGACCAATTTCTGTTCTAACTACCCCTCGTGATAATATTAGACACGACCAAAATATTTAAACAAATCTCAGCACAATTATTCGTATTTATGACTCACTAACCAGATAATTCACGTATTCCACATAACACACATTGTCATTTAATTGCGATAAATAATTCACATAAGTCTCGTAACGTCCAAGAAATAATTTTAGAAAAATATTTGACTCTCATTTCAAAGGAATTAAACCTCGAAATATTTTTAGGTCAAAAATTGGATCATTTATCCCTATATAAAGAATTAAAAACAATTTAATCAATTAATATAAAATTAATTGACAATTTCCAGATACTCAAACTATTTTTAAATAAATAAACCAAGCTAGAAAATATTTAAACTTAATTTAAATGAATTAAATCTAATTAATTATTAATTATTAAGAATTAACTGATTAAAAGAATTAATCAATTAATTAAACAAATTAATTATTAATCAAAATAATTAAAATAATTAAATTTAATCAGTTTTCAAATTTAAATAATTAAATATAATTTTTCTGAATTTTCTGAATTTAAAAATGTATTTTTAAAATAAAAATATGATTTTTATAAATATTTAAACTATTTTCGAATTATTTTAAAAATAAAATTCAAAAACAGTTTTCTGAAAATGAATTAGGGTTTCGAAGATTGAAACCGGGTCAACCATTCGGGCAAACGGGTCGGGAAGAACAAAAACGGGTCGGGAAGAACAAACCGGCATTTTCAAGAATCCGGTGGGTTTTCCAGATTCTGGCGACTCAAAAAGCAATAAAAATTGGGGCTTTTTACATCAAATGATTCCTTATACACTCAGCAATCTATTCCGATCAAAAACAAACCAAAACACAGCCGGAATCATAATCCCGATCAAATTCCGGCGACCTCGAACAAATTTTCCGATCTACCAAAATCTTACATGAAACTCTACGTTCTTTATGTTAAAATTAAGCTAAGAACACATACAACAAAAGCCCTCTATCAAAAACAATGTCAGATCATTCATATGAACAGACTATTAAAAAGAAAAATCGGGCAAAACCCTTGAAATCGAATTTCTCAAAATCGAACATAAACATGAAATTAAAGCATAAATTCCTACTAATTAGAACCCTAGGAACATGTTGGAAGCAATCAATTGAACGGAGAATCAACAGAATGAAAATCCCCAAATTTAATCAAGAACCCTAATTTAATTCGAATATTGAAAAATTCATATAAAATCAAAAAATTACCAGATGATGATATGGTTGTTAGATTCTGAAACTAGAGCTCAAGATCTTTGATTTGAGTACTTGAACATGTGATTTGGATTTCAATAACACCTTCAAAATTGATTTTGATTTTTAAGAACACGAAGAACACGGTTTGGGAATTTTATATTTTTCTGTATTTTTAATACGGATTGTATGAAGGATAATGTACGATTCTCCTTTTTATACTTAGTGGAAAATAATACCCTAAACGACATTTTTGGATCGATATTGATCCACTGGTTCGCTTTAAAACCCTAATTTAGAAAAATACACGTTTTACGAGGTGATAGCTATCCACAAAGACTGATAATTATCCAAATCAATACATATCATTTATATAACTAATGCTCAAGAATACTGGGGCTATAACAGATGTATTATTGATACGGACGATATATCAATTACCCTAGAAAAATTAGGGTTAGGGTTTGGAATAATTTTTCTTCCTTTGAACCAAACAAATACTATTGATAGTATCGGATAATAAGGGATATAATAATACGAAGAAATCCTCCGATAGTGATTCGGACACGAATGACGAAGGAATAATAATGATGTACAAAATTTCAATGGGGCCCTTGAATTTTCAAAACGGGGCTCAAAATTGAAGATATTTCAAATGACAAGATATTTGAACGGGGCTCCCGACACACCAATTTGTTAGTGCTTGTGCCCTAGAGACAATACTATAATGTTCTTAGGGAAGACATTTTGATTATTAATAAATATGTTCTATGGATTTTCTTTCAATTATTTATTATGTCTTTATTAACTGCGATATAAATATTAGAATAATAAATGTCCTTGGAATATAAGCATGAATTCTATATCTCTAAGTATGTGACTTAGAAATGAGATTATATGAGTAGTGTTTATAATCCTAAAAGATCCCTAGTCGAGTATTATTATTTGAGGACAATAATAATGCATTAAGACTAGTATGTTTGTTGACTGATGACCACATCTCATTGGTTATAAGTATGGTGATACTAAAGTCAAAGACATAAGTGCATGTTAGCAGAACATGGCACTGGATAGACCCACCGTGTGAATTCTTCATGGTAAATGTTATCAAGTGTCATAAGCAATTCTCACAATGATAATGGTGTAATGATCCTTAGACTTGAAATCATTATATTTCTATATGAGAATTAATATACTTTGATTATACTAAAAGTTACCTTTGACTGGGTAATGATAAAGGTGGACATTGGGTATATTATGAATCATATGAGAAATATGAATGATAGATATAGGATTTAACCCTCCTATTTTAGGAGTGATATTATTGGCCTCTTGATTGAGTGAGACTATGAAATGCATGGCCATGCTCAAATTGTGATTTGTTTAATAGTCTACTCATCGATCAAGTAAACCGGGATTAAATGTTGAAGAGGATGACATAAACCATGCCTCGAGTTTAATCTATAATATAAGGTTAAAAGGATTATATTACATGAAACATTATTCATTAAAGGTTTAATTGGATCACCAATTATTATTATTACTTGGGTAGCAGTGATGTATTACTAAATGCCGCTCATTGTTTATAATTTTATTATGAGATGTTAAAATTATTGCCAACGTAATAATAACCTAAAGGGTTACACATAAAGAATGTTTTAAACGGAGCATTAATTAAATTTCGAATTTAATTGAATTATTATTATTATTGAATTATTGGATTAATTAAGTAGGACTTGATTAATTATATAATAATTCGAATATAATAAATAATACTACTAATAATCAGATTGGGTTTTGGAAGCCCAATCAGATTAGGTATAGGCCCAGAATTCTCTCCATATAAATACATTAAGATGTATTATTTTAGGGTTAAGAAATTGAAAAAACGTTTTTCTTAAAAACCCTAGCTGCTCTACATCAAAGAGAGGCTAGAGAGAGAGAGAGAGTTCCGAGGGCAGTTCTTGGCTAGTACCAACTCCGGTGATCGTTGGACGATCGGGTGTTCGTGTGGACTAATTAGAGACGTGTATCGCAAGGCGGGACACGTGGTGATCATATCAAAGGATCTCCATTAGTCATCCGTTCGTAAAGCTTCAAAAGGTAAACGATTCTATTCACGAATTAAATATCGTTTTTCGCATGGATCCTGCGGAGGGTTTTGTTAATTTTTCTGTTTTACGCGTTTTTCCGTTGCGTTTTAATGCACGAAACCCTTCAATGGCATCAGAGCTACTTGCGAAAAGTGTTTAATTCGTTTATATGTTTACTGTTTTGATGATAAAATCATGTTTGTGACTATCATGATTGATGCGTTGTTTTTATGAAAACATGAATATTGTATTGATGTATATACATAAATTGTATAATAATGATGATTGAGATGATCATATAATCTGTATGTATACTGATATATACATGATATAGTTTTGTTCTTGTTATGAGAATCGTATTCGATACGATTTCTGATTGGTTGCACAGATTTGGTGAAATTTGCATACTGTTTCAGAATTTCGCCGAAAATACCTTTTCGGAAAGGGAAACGGGCGTCTAAACAATACTGACTTTGTCATTCGTTCATCTGTAAGGCGTTTGACGTCGTTTACTGTCTGTAAACAGCGATTCATTGTTTTCATAATTCTGATTTTAATTTTCTGATTTACACTTTATTTGATTTTGTGATTGGATCATGAAAAATATGATATGGTGTGATATGTTGATGCAATATGAGATGTTCTTAACTGTTAATTGAGCATGGTGTATGGTTATGGCCCTAAGACCCATAGGTTAGTGGTTTTTGATTATGGTGTTGGTTTTAAATACGACTTGCATGTCGTTCATTCTTGTAATGATTAAATCTCGAATGTAACTCGAGTTTCTCTTGTAAGTTTATTAGATTAGCTTTTCATATTATGTAATTGATGATATGAAGACATGGAGGCATGCCAAGGAGGCGATCAAATGAGACATTACAAGGAAGCATGAAGACATGTGTAATTTATTATGTTGTATTTGATACCACCATAGATTGACCTTGGTTTTTCCTTAGCTTGGAAAAATCGCATAGGATTGGGCCATAACCAAGCACGTTTACTTTACGCACTTTACATATATGATGCATGTGATGATGATATGTATGTGTAGTGATAATGATGCATGTTTTAATTAGATTAAACATGTATGTATTAGATACATCACCCATGCCATGCCTGCTAAACAAGATAAAATCTGTAACGATTCAAGATTTTAAAATTGAACAAAACGAACATGAGATTCCTGTGTTTATGAAACACGAAAATAAGTATGAATTTTCGATTTTTTGATATGGGGCGATTTTGACAAAAAATACAAGCAGCGCTTGTAAGAAAGGCGGGTTTTAAGTGAGACCACTATGACTCCTCCGTTGGACTGGAAATCAAACCATTGATGAATTTTGAATTGAAGTACTTAGTTCAAGGAAAAATTGGGAATCTCTTGATGATGGGATCATGGTCGTTTTAATAATAAAATCCCTAAATTTAAAATATTAAGTCACTTAGATGCCTTCCAATGGGCAACACTCGTCAAGACCTAGATCGAGAAAGAGTGGGTTCGCCAAAGCGAAGCACTCCAATCTATCGTGGTATGGCGCGATGAAGTAAATGTGATACTTAACTGTTAGACCATTGGGTTAGACTTAACTAAGTTACCACAATAGGATTGTGAACTTAGAGGCATGGAGTTTGGTATGATTTATTGGATAAATATGGACACATGTTGTTCTACCAAACTTTCCAAGAGTTATATATGATATAATTGACAAGAGTTGTCTACCTAAATAAATCATGTTTTGGGAGAAAAGCCAAAGCTGACCTTAAGCGTGACAAAATATGGATCTTGGCTCACTAGAAGGATTTAGAGTAATGCCTTCCGAATTAATAGTTAGGGCTATTGATTTGATAAAAATAGTGGGAGATATATATTATGAATATATATGGATAATCACTTGAACATAATTTAATCTGCAACTAACTTATTTTATGCATTTTAACATTGTAGATATCTAAATGGCAAACTCAAACAATTTCTCTGTGCGATCAGTCCTTGAGAAGGAAAAGCTGACAGGAACCAACTTCCTTGATTGACAAAGGAATTTGAGGATTGTCCTCAGGCAGGAGCGAAAGCTTTATGTCCTTGATATTCCTCACCCTGGACCTCTTGCTGCTGAAGCAACCGAGGCTCAACAAAATGCTTATCAGAAGCATCTTGATGATTCTACGGATGTCTGTTGTTTGATGCTAGCGACTATGAGTCCTGAGCTTCAGAAACAACATGAGCGTATGGACGCTTATGACATGATAGAGCACCTCAAAAGGATGTTTGAGGGTCAAGCTCGTCAAGAGAGGTTTGATGTAAGCAAAGCGTTGTATGCATGCAAACAGGGAGATCGTGACCCGGTTGGACCGCATGTTCTAAAGATGATAGGGTATTTGGAAACCCTTGAGAATTTGGGTTACCCGGTTTTACCGGAACACCAAGCAGATTTGATCTTGCAGTCTTTGAACAACAACTACACTCAATTTGTAATAAACTATATTATGAGTGAGATAGACAAAACACCTACCGAACTATTGGCATTATTGAGGACTGCTGAGACCAATATGTCAAAGGCTAACCCTGCTCCCATAATGATGGTGAATAAAGGGAATGCCAAAGGAAAGGGGAAATGGAAAGGCAAGAAGAAGATTGGATCTAAATCTGCTAATCCGAAGCCTGCTTTCAAAAAGGCTTTGAAGCCTACTAGAGGTGTTGCAAAAGGTGCTGCAAAGGGTGATGTATGTCACTTTTGCAAGAAGCTGGGTCATTGGAAGCGTAATTGTCAAGCTTATTTGGAAGATTTGAACCTGAAGGGAATGAAGTCTGTCAAGATTTCTGATTCAGGTATGTATGTTATAGAAGTCAATTTGTCTACTTCTACATCATGGGTATTAGATACTGGATGTGGTTCTCACATTTGTATAAATGTGCAGGAACTACGAAGGAGTATGACTTTGGCGAAAGGAGAAGTCGACCTACGCGTTGGAAATGGAGCAAAGGTTGCTGCTTTGGCTGTAGGGACTTATAATTTATCATTGCCCACTGGGCTTATTTTAGAACTTGAGAACTGTTTTTATGTGCCTGCGATTTGCAGAAACATTATTTCTGTTTCTTGTTTGGACAAGAAAGGTTTTTCCTTTACAATTCAGAACAATAGTTGTTCCTTTGGTTTGAATAATGTTACCTATGGGGTTGCACGTTTATTTAATGGTTTATATGTTCTTGATCTTGATATTCCTGTCTATAATGTAAATAATAAACGTATTAAGGCTAATGACTCAAATCAAACATACCTTTGGCATTGTCGTTTAGGCCATATAAATGAGAAACGCATTTCCAAGTTACATAAGGATGGATACTTGGATAAGTTTGATTTTGAATCATACGAAGAATGCGAACCTTGTCTCATTGGAAAAATGACTAAAGCTCCTTTTACCGGAACTGGTGAGAGGGCCACCGAACGATTAGAACTCATACATAGTGATGTATGTGGTCCAATGCGTACGATGGCAAGAGGTGGCTTTTATTACTTCATAACCTTTACTGATGATTTTAGTAGATGCGGATATGTGTATCTTTTGAAGAACAAATCCGAATCATTTGAAAAAAATTCAAAGAGTACAAGGCAGAAGTGGAAAAGCAAATAGGCGGAAGTATTAAAACTCTACGATCTGATCGTGGAGGTGAGTACTTAAGCTTAGAATTTAAGAATTACTTAAAGGAGTGTGGTATTGTATCACAACTCACACCTCCTGGAACACCACAGTGGAATGGTGTATCTGAAAGGAGAAATCGTACCTTGTTGGACATGATGCGATCGATGATGAGTCTAGCGGATCTTCCAATTAGTTTTTGGGGTTATGCTCTAGAAACGGCTGCACACACACTTAACCGAGTTCCTACTAAATCGGTTCAAACTACACCATATGAGATATGGACTGAAAAACGTCATAGCATGTCCTTTTTGAAAGTATGGGGATGTGAAGCGTTTGTGAAACGTTTAGTCACTGACAAGCTAGGACCGAAATCAGACAAATGTAATTTTGTGGGATACCCAAAAGAAACTAAAGGGTATTATTTCTATAATCGTACCGAGAGCAAAGTGTTTGTTGCTCGAACTGCTGTATTTCTTGAAAGAGAACTGTTCTCTAAGAAAAACAGTGGGAGTATAATAGATCTCGATGAAGTTCGAGAACCACAGAATGACATTGAACCAGAGTTGGAACATGAGCACGAAGTACATGAAAATGTTACTGCTCAAGAAACACAGGTTGTTCGTAGATCTGGTAGGATTCGCCACGAGCCTGAGAGATATTATGGATTTCTCTTAACTCAGACTGGCGATGTAATGCTTATGGATGAAGATGAGCCTCTTACCTATCAGGATGCTATGAATAGTCCAGATTCTGATAGATGGCTGGAAGCTATGAAATCTGAGATGGATTCCATGTATGAAAACAAAGTATGGACTTTGGTTGAACCACCTAAAGGGGTAAAACCTATTGGGTGCAAATGGGTTTTCAAGAAGAAAACAGACATGGATGGTAATGTAACGACCTACAAAGCAAGACTAGTGGCGAAAGGTTTTAAAAAAAATTCATGGTATTGACTATGATGAAACTTTCTCACCAGTAGCTATGGTCAAGTCCATCAGGATTTTGCTTGCGATAGCAGCTTACTATGACTATGAAATCTGGCAAATGGATGTCAAAACCGCTTTCTTAAATGGGAGCTTAGAAGAGGATGTGTATATGATACAACCAGAAGGTTTTGTCGATCCGAGATTTGCTAGAATGGTCAGTAAGCTACTACGATCTATTTATGGATTGAAGCAGGCCTCAAGGAGTTGGAACATTCGTTTTGATATAACAGTCAAAGAGTTTGGCTTTATTCAAAATGAAGATGAGCCTTGTGTTTACAAGAAGGTTAGTGGGAGAAAAGTGGCATTCCTAGTATTATATGTTGATGATATATTACTAATAGGGAATGACATACCTTCTCTTCAGGCTGTTAAGACTTGGTTGGGAAAAAGTTTCTCAATGAAAGACTTAGGCGATGCTACCTATATATTAGGGATCAAGATCTATAGAGATAGATCTAGAAGATTAATTGGCTTAAGTCAGAGTACATACATTGACAAAGTATTGCATCGTTTTGGGATGCAAGAGGCAAAGAGGGGATTTGTCCCTGTGTCTCATGGGATAGTGATCTGAAAAGAAAACTGTCCTAAATCATTAGATGATAAGGACCGTATGAAAAAGGTACCATATGCTTCTGCAATTGGTTCAATAATGTATGCAATGATATGTACTCGACCTGATGTTTCGTATGCTTTGAGCATGACGAGCAGATACCAGTCTAATCCAGGTGAAGGTCATTGGACGGCAGTCAAGAATATTCTTAAGTACCTCAAGAGAACTAAAGATTCATTCTTGGTATATGGAGGAGATGAGAAGCTAGTTGTAAGAGGTTACACTGATGCTAGTTTCCAAACAGACAGAGACGATACTGTGTCTCAATCTGGGTTTGTATTTTGTCTAAATAGAGGTGTTGTAAGCTGGAAGAGTTCGAAGCAAGAGACAGTAGCTGATTCTACAATGGAATCTGAGTATATTGCTGCCAGTGAAGCGGCCAAAGAGGCTGTTTGGCTTCGGAAATTTATTGAGGGACTTGGAGTAGTTCCATCGATCGCAGATCCAGTTGATCTTTATTGCGATAACAATGGAGCTATTGCACAGGCTAAGGAACCAAGGTCCCATTCCCGAGCAAAGCATATACTTAGACGATATCATCTACTTCGAGAGATTACAAGGAGGGGAGATATACATATATGTAAAGTGCATACTAATGATAATGTTGCAGACCCACTGACTAAGGCTTTGTCGCAGCAGAAGCACGAAGGTCACACTAGTTCCATGGGTATTAGATACATTGGTGATTGGCTCTAGTGCAAGTGGGAGATTGTTAGTGCTTGTGCCCTAGAGACAATACTATAATGTTCTTAGGGAAGACATTTTGATTATTAATAAATATGTTCTATGGATTTTCTTTCAATTATTTATTATGTCTTTATTAACTGCGATATAAATATTAGAATAATAAATGTCCTTGGAATATAAGCATGAATTCTATATCTCTAAGTATGTGACTTAGAAATGAGATTATATGAGTAGTGTTTATAATCCTAAAAGATCCCTAGTCGAGTATTATTATTTGAGGACAATAATAATGCATTAAGACTAGTATGTTTGTTGACTGATGACCACATCTCATTGGTTATAAGTATGGTGATACTAAAGTCAAAGACATAAGTGCATGTTAGCAGAACATGGCACTGGATAGACCCACCGTGTGAATTCTTCATGGTAAATGTTATCAAGTGTCATAAGCAATTCTCACAATGATAATGGTGTACTGATCCTTAGACTTGAAATCATTATATTTCTATATGAGAATTAATATACTTTGATTATACTCAAAGTTACCTTTGACCGGGTAATGATAAAGGTGGACATTGGGTATATTATGAATCATATGAGAAATATGAATGATAGATATAGGATTTAACCCTCCTATTTTAGGAGTGATATTATTGGCCTCTTGATTGAGTGAGACTATGAAATGCATGGCCATGCTCAAATTGTGATTTGTTTAATAGTCTACTCATCGATCAAGTAAACCGGGATTAAATGTTGAAGAAGATGACATAAACCATGCCTCGAGTTTAATCTATAATATAAGGTTAAAAGGATTATATTACATGGAACATTATTCATTAAAGGTTTAATTGGATCACCAATTATTATTATTACTTGGGTAGCAGTGATGTATTACTAGATGCCGCTCATTGTTTATAATTTTATTATGAGATGTTAAAATTATTGCCAACGTAATAATAACCTAAAGGGTTACACATAAAGAATGTTTTAAACGGAGCATTAATTAAATTTCGAATTTAATTGAATTATTATTATTATTGAATTATTGGATTAATTAAGTAGGACTTGATTAATTATATAATAATTCGAATATAATAAATAATACTACTAATAATCAGATTGGGTTTTGGAAGCCCAATCAGATTAGGTATAGGCCCAGAATTCTCTCCATATAAATACATTAAGATGTATTATTTTAGGGTTAAGAAATTGAAAAAACGTTTTTCTTAAAAAACCCTAGCTGCTCTACATCAAAGAGAGGCTAGAGAGAGAGAGAGAGAGTTCCGAGGGCAGTTCTTGGCTAGTACCAACTCCAGTGATCGTTGGACGATCGGGCGTTCGTGTGGACTAATTAGAGACGTGTATTGCAAGGCGGGACACGTGGTGATCATATCAAAGGACCTCCATTAGTCATCCGTTCGTAAAGCTTCAAAAGGTAAACGATTCTATTCACGAATTAAATATCGTTTTTCGCATGGATCCTGCGGAGGGTTTTGTTAATTTTTTTGTTTTACGCGTGTTTCCGTGGCATTTTCATGCACGAAACCCTTCACAATTTACACATAATCACTTAACAACATTTATCATTAAAACTCAAAATACTTCACAATAATTGTTCTAAACATATAATAAAAATTATATAATTAATAAAGTTCACGGATCTTACATCCTTCCCCCCTTAATAGGATTCTGTCTTCAGAATCAGATCAAGGAAACAATTGGGGCTCACTTACACCTACACTTACAAAGGTGTACACTTACACCTGGCCTGAGTGGGAAAGGTAAAATGAGAGAAACACTGACAGAAACATTGAGTGTACACCCAGAGCCAAACGTGAGGAGTGACACCCTAACCCTTCCAAATATTGATGATTTTCTATTACCGAAAGAACGAGAGGTACATGTTCAATCCACCCTCAAGGAGATGACAGTTCGTGACAAAGAAGGAAATCCATTATTCAAGGTTCCACTGCGACCTTCCTTTGACCAAGGGATCTCCTCTAGTCAGGGCAATACTTCTTTAAAGACTATTCAAGAGAAGGTTGACTTGGCTGCATCTGATTCCAGAAGAACATTCAGGGTCATTGGCAGTGCATCTGGCACTATAACAGGTACGAAGCAGGCAGTGGACTCCTTGAAGAAGGAAGCAATGGAAGAACTGATCGAATTAATGACGGACTTCAAGGAACTTAAAGATGGATTCATGAATGAAGTAGATGCTTTGTCACATGGACATGAAGCTTTGAGAGAAGACGTTCTGGTTATCCGGGATGGTCAAGCGCGGGTAAAAGATGCAATGAATACACTTTCAAGAGTAGAGTCTAAGCTAAACAAAAGGCTGGATCATATGGAAAAGACTACCAACTCAAGATTGGACAACATTGACCTGTCGCTAGCTTCTATGAATGAGATGAATAAGCAAATTATGGATTTCTTGGACAATCAAGGTGACGGAGTACAGTCAATCTGGACTATGCCGAAGAACCAACAAATTGGACAACCTGGTCCTTCAAATCAGCAACCTGATCCTTCTACTACCTTTTATGTTGAGGATGCTTTCGTCGAGGATTCCTCAACTAAGGGGGAGAAAGGTATGGATGGATGGGGAGTTTGGGAAACGGTTGAAGCTATTCCGATAAGACAGTACTGGATAGAAGAACTTGTATAAGAAGAGAACAGTGAAGAGGGATTTGAGGTCATGCAAGAGCAACCAATTCAGGAGGAGCATGAGCCATATTATCCAGAGCCTGTTGAATATCCAATCTGGGAGGATAATATGGAAGAAGAAGCAAATCCTCTATCACAAGAAGAAGAAGCTGCCTTGGAAGCGATAAGAGCTCAAAGAGCTGCCATAGATGCCAGGCAAGCTGAGAAACAGAAACAACAAGCAGTTTTGCGAAGTGAAAAACTGAAGAGGTTCAAGGTGTATGCTGAAGCAAGGAAGAAGAAGATGATAGATTTGGCAAGTAATCAAGGTAATGAATGGGAGATGGCTTATAAAACCTTTTGCTTAGTTGAAGATGGATTAGAAGTCAACGACAATGCTGAGGTGGAAGTTATCATTCAGAACATCAGAAGTGCCAATCTTGAAGATCAGACTTACTTCACAGCATTGAGAAACTCTATGATCTTTCTGAAAGCAGGGGTTAAAGCAAATGGAGCCTGGAACATCTTGATCAATTTTATTGAGAAAGGTACATTTGTGATTTCCACTAAGTTTTTAGAACAGAGAACATACATAGAACTGCAGGTGATACTCATCAAGATTCAAAGAACTACAAGGCTAAATGAACTGCTCCGTGAGCATGTTAAGGAGATCTTGATGAAAGTCGGTCCAGAGATTACTGAAGATCCTCCAATGGTTAGATTCATGACGAATGACTTGTTCAGAATCTGCTATTTGGCTGAGGACAAACTGAGAGACTATCCAAGAAACTATCTAATATCAGTTGAGAAGTATCTTAGATCCACTGGATTCACATCAACGGAGAAGGACAAAGCAGCAGACACTCTTAGAAGATTTCTAATAGAGAATGTTCCTTACTATAGGAAAAGAGTGGAAAGAGGATTGGAAGTGCATACCAGATTACCAAACATGCCAAAGCTAAACAAGGAAGATGTTAACATGGCATGGTTATGGGCTGGAGTGGGTCAAGAGGTTGAGTACATTGGAAGACACATTCAAGGAGCAATCCTTAAACCTGGATAACCACTGCACTATCCATCAGTGATTGATTATCAAGCTGCTAACTCCGATCCAATGATTGAAGAAGGTGAGATCGGAATGGACAGAAGATTGAAGCAAAGAACAAAAGAACTATCAGCTCAGACTAGAGGAGCAACTTCATTGTATAAAGTTTTATTGTTTTTTGATTTATGAAATCTGGAAATGTATATATATCTGATCCAGAATGCATTTAATATTATTACGCTGTCTTACTTTAATTAGTTTCATGTTTCCTTAGTTAGTTGAGTTATCCTCGAAGTATTTTCTTGTCGAACTCTATCCAATCAAATAGGGGGAGATTGTAAAGCATAATGTAACATAAGATGTAAAAGAGATCACTACAACTCAACAAAGGACAAGACAGACAATAATATTAACAGAAGCACAGGAATCCAGAATCAAAGAAAAAAAGGTAAACTCAAAAAATGAAAATACGTTATGTATTCTTGAAGTCCGTAAACAGGCCACGGAAAGAAGTTCATGAAAATGTTCAAGCCTCAGTGACAGCAAAAGAAACAAGACTTTCAAGACGACAGAAGTATGTGAATGATTTAGGGTTAAGTACCATGGGATTCCATTGATTTAATCGAAGCAACCAGAACGACAAAGGACTTATCAGCAGAATTGAATTGAAGACATAAAAGAAGAATTGATCAAGTGTTATTCATCTGTGAACCAGACCAGTTGCACTAGGTGACGGCACTAAAAAGATCAAGTTGTTTTATCATCTCAGAAGAAATTGATACAGTCTAAAACTGAAACACCCTAGAGTACAGAAGCTTTTCTAAATGGTCAAGTACAAGAAAAGATTTCGATGGTTTTTCTAATAGAAAACCATCGAATGAGTTTAAAGAAAACAATTAGAATTCTAGTTTAAAAGAATTTGACTTTCGATAGTTTTTATTAAAAACTATCGAATGGCAAATTCTTTTTAAATATTCGATAGTTTTCAATTTGGAAAAGCAGGTGGTGAAGTGACTTTGTTGTCAGGTTGATGAAGATCCAACGGCCAAGAATAAACCAATTCTTTTGGTTCGATGGTTTTTCAAATCAAGTCTACAATTACTAACAGAGGAAGTGTGTCTTCTTCAGTTAAGACATTCTACACAGAGACATTACTGAGAGAGAGAATTGAGCCGGAGAAATTATCAGAGAAATTAATAGTGCTCAGAACTTGATCATTGTATTGAATTTGTGTAACCTTAAACTCATTGAAGCTAATCTACGGATTAGAAATTGTAGCACCCCTCGAGTTTTATATTTATAAAAAGATATATTCCCCAAAACTTGGTTTGGTTTGGTGTGTTTGATTTCGTTATAGAACTGAATGATTAATCCGCGAACGAAATTAAATTATTTGTGAGTATCGTATTCAACCCCCCTTCTACGATACTTTGGACCTAACAGAAATATGAATTTAAACTCAAAAGGTATAAAAGAATACTCGTCAATTTACGAGATTAAATCATACTTGCAATTCAATGCAAAGGAATCGACATTTGGAAATTCAGTGAAAAGTATTCAACTTGTATAATAATAATTCAAGATAACATAACTCAATAATATGTGAAAGGAATAGACACTTGCCTCCGGTCTTTAGCTATTTCTTAAGGCTGAGACAATACGATTCCCTCCTTGTTCTGTCTTATCGCACGATTCTCTCTTTCTGTCCTTCTTCGATCTAACGCTCTTGTGTATACCACTAATTTGATCCTACTATTTTGAATCCACGCATCTGCCTCGATAGTCAAACATGAGACGGTACTTTAGTCTTTAGAGTATGATATATTATCACATTCCATAAACGATTGTAACTTAACCCCGACGCACTTACTAATCTTACCGATATCTCTGTTGGAAGAAAATACTTGCAAATGTCCTCTACGGGTGTTGATGTTCCCTTGGTGTTAAATCGCCTCGCAAATAACCCAATCAGTCGTATACAATACCTCATCCTTCTCCGACATCTTTCATTTAACATACTTCGATAATCTAACTCGTCTCGTCCAATAGCCTCTGTTGCATAGATAACCATATTTCAATTGATAGAATAATCATGATTAATTAAATAAACAACTCACGTATCACGTTCGTCGAAAATCTCTATACTATAAAAGTCAACATCTAAGTCAACGGTCTCGTAAATCTCATTTTCTAACTATACTGACCAATTTCTGTTCTAACTACCCCTCGTGATAATAGTAGACACGACCAAAATATTTAAACAAGTCTCAGCACAATTATTCGTATTTATGACTCACTAACCAGATAATTCACGTATTCCACGTAACACACATTGTCATTTAATTGCGATAAATAATTCACATAAGTCTCGTAACGTCCAAGAAATAATTTTAGAAAAATATTTGACTATCATTTCAAAGGAATTAAACCTCGAAATATTTTTAGGTCAAAAATCGGATCATTTATCCCTATATAAAGATTTAAAAACAATTTAATCAATTAATATAAAATTAATTGACAATTTCCAGACACTCAAACTATTTTTAAATAAATAAACCAAGCTAGAAAATAATTAAACTTAATTTAAATTAATTAAATCTAATTAATGATTAAGAATTAACTGATTAAAAGAATTAATCAATTAATTAAACAAATTAATTATTAATCAAAATAATTAAAATAATTAAATTTAATCAGTTTTCAAATTTAAATAATTAAATATAATTTTTCTGAATTTTCTGAATTGAAAAATGTATTTTTAAAATAAAAATATGATTTTTATAAATATTTAAACTATTTTCGAATTATTTTAAAAATAAAATTCAAAAACAGTTTTCTGAAAATGAATTAGGGTTTCGAAGTTTGAAACCGGGTCAACCATTCGGGCAAATGGGTCGGGAAGAACAAAAACGGGTCGGGAAGAACAAACTGGAATTTTCCAGAATCCGGTGGGTTTTCCAGATTCCGGCGACTCAAAAACGCAATAAAAATTGGGGCTTTTTACATCAAATCATTCCTTATACACTCAGCAATCTATTCCGATAAAAAACAAACCAAAACACAGCCGGAATCATAATCCCGATCAAATTCCGGCGACCTCGAACAAATTTTCCGATCTACCAAAATCTTACATGAAACTCTACGTTCTTTGTGTTAAAATGAAGCTAAGAACACATACAAGAAAAGCCCTCTATCAAAAACAATGTCAGATCATTCATATGAACGGACTATTAAAAAGAAAAATCGGGCAAAACCCTAGAAATCGAATTTCTCAAAATCGAACATAAACATGAAATTAAAGCATGAATTCCTACTAATTAGAACCCTAGGAACATGTTGGAAGCAATCAATTGAACGGAAAATCAACAGAATGAAAATCCCCAAATTTAATCAAGAACCCTAATTTAATTCGAATATTGAAAAATTCATATAAAATCGAAAAATTACCAGATGATGATATGGTTGGAAGATTCTGAAACTAGAGCTCAAGATCTTTGATTTGAGTACTTGAACTTGTGATTTGGATTTCAATCACACCTTCAAAATTGATTTTGATTTTTAAGAACACGAAGAACACGGTTCGGGAATTTTATATTTTTCTGTATTTTTAATACGGATTGTATGAAGGATAATGTACGATTCTCCTTTTTATACTTAGTGGAAAATAATACCCTAAACGACATTTTTGGATCGATATTAATCCACTGGTTCGCTTTAAAACCCTAATTTAGAAAAATACACGTTTTACGAGGTGATACCTATCCACAAAGACTGATAGTTATCCAAATCAATACATATCATTTATATAACTAATGCTCAAGAATACTGGGGCTATAACAGATGTATTATTGATACGGACGATATATCAATTACCCTAGAAAAATAAGGGTCAGGGTTTGGAATAATTTTTCTTCCTTTGAACCAAACAAATACTATTGATAGTATCGGATAATAAGGGATATAATAATATGAAGAAATCCTCCGATAGTGATTCGGACACGAATGACGAAGGAATAATAATGATGTACAAAATTTCAATGGGGCCCTTGAATTTTCAAAACGGGGCTCAAAATTGAAGATATTTCAAATGACAAGATATTTGAACGGGGCTTCCGACACACCAATTTACACATAATCACTTAACAACCTTTATCATTAAAACTCAAAATACTTCACAATAATTATTCTACACATATAATACAAATTATATAATTAATAAAGTTCACAGATCTTACAGTCTTGTTAGGATTTATGGGTGATAGCTATGAGACAACTTAACTAGATACTATATGTACTTAATTTTATTAAGTATGAACATACTGTCACAGCCAGAGTATGTCTTTGTAACCGTTTTGTTTAGTACAAATAAGATTCTAGTGCATCTTGGTAGAAGTTCATTTGTTTGTTCAGGCCTCAAGAAGTACTCAAGATGGACATCAAAAATAAAGATTACTATCACAACATTGACAGTAATGTTACAAGAAGACATCATGTTGCAAGTCACGACAGTACATTCACTCTGACAGCAACATTGGCGGAAGCCCTCGGACGGCAACTTTACCTTAGCCTGACAGCAATCTTGGAAATTCTGACAGCACCTTCTACGGGGATTTCTTACTGTCACCAAAAGCGCATTCCTGTGACAGCAAGCTTAGCCATCAAGATACTGTCATGAAGGGAGAACATTTGTATTGGGGAACAACCCAGTCAAACTTGTGACAGTTTGGATGTTCAAGAAACAGGCGTGTTGCAGTATCCCAACACTGTAACAGGTCTGCAAGACTACGACTGAAGCTTGAGAGATCACATGACAAAGCTCACCAATTCCAGAGTATGACAAATCTACATCTACTGAATTGTGTTAGCTTAAAATAGAATGTTTCTAGATTGCTTTGCTATGTATTGATAAGCTGGTTATATAGCAATTTAGGAAAGAATCACGGGTAGGCAATTTGTAAGAAGCTACCACTTGAAAATGACAGCAGCTTCACAAGACCCGTGTTGATAGTGATAGGTTTAGCCTACTTAGTCTATCTCTCAATTCATTCTCTGTAATCACTCGAGAAACCGAAGCTCAAGAAAACGAACATTTTCTTGAGGTTGTAGCAACCCATTGCAAAATAAATAAAACATTTATTTTGTGAGAATTACTCGTGTGTCTACTTGTGTTTGCATTCGATGAACTGATAATCCTTAATCTTAGTTTTGTTGTTGGAACGTAGATTGAGATTTATCAGTATTGCATTCAACCCCCCCCCCCCCTCTTCTGCAATAGTCAAGGACCAACAACTAGTATCAGAGCAGACAGATTGTTCTACAAATCTGAGATCATGA
Organism: Heracleum sosnowskyi; assembly: GCA_030848705.1. Classification (NCBI taxonomy): domain Eukaryota; kingdom Viridiplantae; phylum Streptophyta; class Magnoliopsida; order Apiales; family Apiaceae; genus Heracleum; species Heracleum sosnowskyi. The sequence goes on along the minus strand of CM061245.1, from coordinate 58,093,595 downwards.
CAAGTATGCAGAAGTCAAGTAGCATAAAGATTCCAGCGTTTGATAAAGAGAACTACAATGTATGGAAAAGAAATATCATGTTGTTTATCAAAGTTGCGAATCCATTATACTTGGGTATCCTCCAAAATGGTCCCTTTGTTCTACAAAAAGAAATCGAAGCCTCAACTGTGGACGGTGTTCTTATTCCAGCCTACTGGGTCAACAAATTACCTTCGGAGTTTCTGGAGCCAGAAAAAGAGAAGGTGACCTTGGATGATTACTTGCAACTCATCTTACTAGATGCTCTCACTTTGGACAAAGCCATGTGTGGGAATGTCATTGGGTGCTCATCAGCCAAGGATATGTGGAATAAGATCGAGCTGCTATGTGAAGGAAGTGAAGAAGTGAAAGACAATCAAAGACAAATTCTTATCTCTCAGTACGAAGCTTTCATGGCAAAGCCAGGAGAAGACCTAACAACAATGTTTGAAAGGTTTAGCAAACTGATGACTGAGCTACAGATTCATGGCAAGTACTATGATAGGAAGGAACTAAATGTCAAGTTCTTACTCACACTTCCTGAGCATCTTGAGCACAAAGTCACTGCCATAAGAGAAGGAAGAAATCTAAACAATATTTCTCATGAAACTTTATATGGTGTTCTTAAATCATATGAGCTTGAGTTTTTCCAGAAAAGAGCTATTTTAGCTGGATCCAGAGGAAAGATGGCTAATATGTCAGGTGCTCTCGTGGCTCATGTGCCAAGAATCACTCAACCTAGTGAAGAAACTCAAATCACACAACCTGCTCCAGTACCCACTCTTAAGATTGAAGATGTTGTGGATGATGAGGAGAAAGTTGTACTGCAGATAACTGATGTTGAGGATGAAGACTTTTACTCCTTAGAAGAAATGGAGAAGATGGATAATCCAACTATAGCTTACATGGCTAAGAAATTTAAAAACATAAGATTCAAGAGAAACAAGCCATTTAAGCCTCAGGGTCAAACATCAAGGTTCAGCAGAGGAAACTCTTCCAAGATTGAAGGTGGTGCCACAAGAGGTGGTTACAAAACAGGGATGGTGGACAGATCCAAGTTCAGGTGTTACAACTGCAATGAGCTTGGTCATTTTGCTACTGAGTGCAGAAGACCAAAGCAGAATCAGAGGATGGATGTTAGGCCGAATACACAATATAATCAAGTATGTATGAGAATAACGATAATTAAAAACACTGTTTATGAATCAATAAAACTGTAATCGTATTAACAGCTTCTCTCTTTATGATGTTAATGAATCACAAAGAGCTTCTAGGTTACAAGAATAATATATCAATATTCACGCGTCCCTTCTAGGGATAACCTATCTGTGTTTATATAGGACACAGCTTCATACAATCCTTATCTAATTGATATTCCTATAAGTTAGCTATACAAAACTTATCAATTAAGGATTGCTTCAGTCTTCTGTCTAATCTCCTTAGCTGTATCAATATATTCTGCTTCTTTCCATCTTCAGAATATATTGCTTCTAGAATCTTCAATTCTGCACCGACAGCTAATTCAACTTTCACCTTGTCAGACTTTAACTAAACTCTGACCGACTTCAATTAAACTCTTCACCCTGTCAGAGTTTAACTAAACTCTGACTGGCTTCTGATAAACTCTTGTAAATACCTGTTGCTTAAACACTGATAAACAAACATTAGCAATTATATCTAACAATCTCCCCCAACTTGTTCATAATAAAATGTACAAGTTAAAACATATAATTGATGATGTCAAAACCTTTTAACAAATGCAGTGTTTAACATATAACAGAGTTTAATTTAAAACAGAGTTTAAATTTGACTTAGAATAGAAAATATTAAAAACTTACAGTCAGACTTTACTTGACTTCTTCAATATCAGGCACAGTCCTGAGATAATCAATCAGCAATCTTCTTTCAGCATTCTCAAGCTCAGCTATCATAATCTCTTTCAGCTCCTTATACTCTGGATCTCCTTCACCAGTTTGATATATGGCAGCCCTCAGAGAATAGATACTATTCTTCTTCATGTCATTCCCTAACCGAATGTACTGAGCTTTATCTGACTCTAAGTTGAATTCTAAGACTTTTATTCCCAGTGCAGTTTTAAATCTAGCACTGTTTCTCTTCATCTCCACCAACTTTCCAGTATGATCTCTATACTTTGGAATATAAGCATTTGAGACTTCTCCTCCTCCAAGCATCACTTTTGATCTCAGCATCTTTTCTCTTAAGATTTGAGCAACATTATGGGTGTGTCTGTTCTTAACCTTTAACAGATAAAGTACATATTCAAGTTCTTCCCATGATTTGAGATTTACATCAGATTCTCCAACTCTATAAACTCTTCCATCACTCATGAAGTATAACAGAAACTGCTTCTTCAAGACTCTGTGAAAAATCAACTGAACAGATTCTAACTTATCAAGATTTTCTTGTGTATTCCCAATACCAGATCCTGCCAGTGAAATATTGTCTTGAGATCTGTTATTTATTCTCTTCTCCCTATGTGAACCTAAACCAGACTTATCATAAGATTCTTTTCCAAGTACAGTCCTGGTTTGAGAAAAATCCACAGGTTGAAGTGTCAGAGTTTCAGAGAGTACAGGTCTTAAGAAACCTTTGAGTTGAGGAACTAGCTGAGTTTGCACAGCTTGAGCCTTGTCAGAGGCTGGCTTAACTTCAATAGTATCATCAACTTGAGCAGCGTCAGAGGTTGATTTTGGTAATCTTGTTTCAACTTGAGCAATGTCAGAGGTTGAATAAATCTTCTTAGGTAACTGTTCTTCTTCTACCAGTTTACCTTTTCCTTTGTCAGCATTTTTAATCACAGGCCTCCTTGAGTACTGTAAACTCTGATCAGAGTTTACATTCTCTTTGATAACAATTCCTTTTTCTTTCTTTCTAGGAGCCTTGATTTCCTTCTTCTTGTAGATTCCAGCTTCAAGATTTTTCTTGTGTTCTTCAGCAAGCATCTGTTCTTCAGCCTGGATATCTTCAATAGTAACTTCCTTTCCATGCTCTTTAATAAAGATCCTAGCAGCAATCTCTTCATCAGTAGATGGGTTAGCTGAAACAACTAAACTTTTGTTGAGTTTTGAAGTAGATTGACCACCAGAGTTTATTACACGTCTTTGCCTTTGAGCAGAAATCCTTCTTGCATTTCCTCTGCTTCCCCCATCAGTAGAATCATCCTTCCGTCTCAGAGTCTGAGTATCTTTGCATTTGTCTTTAGGTATACTCTCCCCCTTTTTGACATCATCAGAAATTAGTACTGATGTCAGCAATTCAAGCGCAGTAGAAATGGAATTCAATTGAGTGGACATTGCAGCTTGATTCTCCTCAACTTTTCCAAGCCTTGTCTTGATTTCCTCAGAGTCCTTGGCTTGCTGCTTGAATTGTGTAGAATAAAATGATCTGTCAATCTTCAAAGTTGTATCCCTTAGAGAAAATTCATTCCTCAGATTTGTAAACATCTGTTGATTCTCATCAAATCTATTATTGAGAGATTTGACTTGAACAACAGTTGCTTGTAAACTTGTAAGAACATCAGGATTTGTAATCTTCTTGACAGAAGCAGATAAGAAATCTGCAGCCCTTTGCGCTGGAAAGATACAATCTGCATTAGCCCATGCATTGTAGTACATAGTCTGATAATGCTCAGAAGCAGCCCTTTGAACTTCCCTTTCTTCAGTAGAATTTGCTTGAATATCAGAAATTTCCACTTGAATATCAGAGTTTGAATGATCAGGACTAGCTTCAGCATTGTCATCCTGTCTGTGAATATCTTCAAGCACATTTTCAGCAGTGATTTCATCAACTAACTGTGCAGTTGCTTCAGGTACTTGATCTGCTACAGTTTGAGGAACATCAGAGTTTACTGGAGCAGTAACCTCTGCTTCTCTCTGAACAATCTCAACAACTGATTGTTGCAAAGTTTCAAGTAAGACAGTATCCTCATGATCATTGTCTGTTGCATCTACATGTACAGCAACAGCTTCTGGAACTGGATCAACTCTAATCTGATCAACTTCCTCACCTTTCTCAAAATCAAGAGAAATGATTTCTGTGTGAGAAGCAATAGGCTCTACTAATTCAGTAGTAGCTTGATCAGCTTCTAGTATAGTATCTTCATGATCAATCATCCTGCTGTCAGAGTATGCAACAGCTTCCTCAACTACATCATCAGCTTTTGATGTAGGAGCTTCTGTTTCCTCAGGTTCTTTATTCATATTGGCAATAATATCACCAAAAAGTTGATTAGCAACTAATCTTCTCTTTCTCTGATGAAGATTTTCTTCATCAGCTTCAGTTTCTGAGTCTGCAACAGAATCAGCAGCAACAGTCTTTGCCCTTTGGGCTCTCTTTTTCTTCATTCTTTTTCTCTGAGGCACAGCATCAACATTTGATACCTCAGCTTCAGGTTGTTGCAAACCAGACTTAACTGCTCGAACTTTAGATCTCTTTGACCTCTGTGGTTGAGATACAGAAGGTCCAGCTTCAGCAGTTGAGACATGTTGTTGTTGTAAGTTGTCAAGAAATTGTTGCACAGATGCAGGTAACATTAAAGGACCAACTTCTCCTTTCTTGTTGTCCTTGTTGATAAGATCAGAGAATATACGTTTGTGCAATTTAAATGAAAGAATGACATCCTCATCTAAAATCTCAACATCAGGGCAGCATAGACTAAATATTAACTGACAAAACCTAGAGAAATAGACAACATTCCTATTCTCTAGCATTTTCTCACCAATATTAGTTAAAACTAATCTAGCAACATCAAATTGACTGCCATAGAGAAGAGAATACCCGATCTGTAGACTATCAGTGGGAATTGCATCCCAGTTTGTGCACTTTTTCCCGAACGCTCTTGTAATGCAGTCGAAAAAGAAACTCCATTCCTTTCGCAAAAATGGCCTTTTGAGTTGACCTATCTTTGTCAAAGGTCCAGTGTAGCCTATCTCGTTCATCATCCTGACTAGCTCAGAGTCGCCAACAGAGATTGTGAATGCATTGAAATCTTCAAGACCCAAAGCATCACGAACAGTAGTAGGAGTAACAGCATAGTCATTGTCCTCATATTGAAAAATGATAGATGGAGATCCAGACTCTCCTCCATTATCATAAGCACCTGTCTGCCAAAAAGATTTGATTTGTGTTGCAGACAGCTTCGATGGTGCGGTGAGAGCAGTGCCAATATCAGAGTTTGACAAGAAACTCTGAATCAAATGAAACGCCTCCGGTGCGTTATCATTTTCTACAGGAGCTGAGTAGTTATTTGGGACAAATTCTAATTCAGAAGCAATAAACGCTGTAGTTGCCATTAGTAAGAATTGAAAACAAGAAGTACTGGGCTTTGAAAGTGTTTGAGTGTTTGTGTGTGAGTAAAATGTTATGAAAAGATGAAATGCGTAAAAGATTGAATCGTGTGTATGTAGTGTATTAAATAATAACTGGAAAGATTAGAAATATGTTAGTGGGACAGATGTCGAACGGTAATACGCTGACAGCTGTTTCTAACAACTTCCAATACACACGTGCAGACGTGGAGACACCTGTCATCACATATAACACTCAAAATATTCGCTTAAAAGAAAAAAAATCAATAATAATAAAATTATCAATTTTAATAATAAAGTACAAAGGAACTCAACAGTCAAAATAATAATGACTGTCTCGAAACTCCGCACCTTAGTATCCCAAGCGCTTCGATTCTAGTAAAAACCCTTCATTTACCCTGTTGAATGCTTTAAAAACTCAAGCATTTTAACAACAGGCTTCATATCTTAAAATTACTAAACACCAAATGGCAGGAACGTTTGAGTTCATGGATGTCGAATCATTCTTGAACATGAACTGGCCTCAACAAGCAAACTACATCATCGATGAGTTTCTTGTTCTTTCTTTTCTGAATGATGAAGGTCTTATAGCAGATGATGAAATAGCAGAAGGACCAATCTCTAATCCTTATGTGCACATCATCCGTCCCGGTCCATATGATGTGCCCATCTTGGCAGACGATGATACTATGGAGATTTGTATGATGCTCTTCCAGCAGAGCTTCCTGATTGGTACTGAGGAGACAATCTTCTTGGAATCCTGCAAGCTGCAAAGCAGAAAGCGAATCCAGGAAGATGATGATGATGATGATGATTCATCTTCAGGATGTTGTCAAGCAATCCCAGATGGTATAATGATCAGATGAACAACTGGGTAGCTCTCATCAGAAGTAGTAGAGCACAATAACTTCTGGCTCTAGCTCTTCTGCTTCAGATGTAGCATTCAGATACTTATCCTGGTTAAATAGATCTTCTCTTTGTAACCATAGTGATTAGCATGTACCAGAAAGATTAGCTTAACATGAGTATGAATTTGTCTGAATGTAAATTTGAATCAATTAATGAAAAACAATTTGTTTCTTTACATATCAGTATTATCAATATTGCATAGTAATTGTAAAGTGAAAAAAAATGATATCACTTTAAACAATAAACTAACATACTCAGTAGCATTACGAATCACTATCAGGACTTATCAAACGCACTCTTTCTTTTCTCCGTTCAATCATACTTTTTCCGAAAAACAAATGACTAATCTCAAGAGTATAAAATGTCTGAAACAAGGAAATTATTTTAACCATCATAGATTAAAACAAAGTAACCTCGGCGTATTTCACACAATACATCAGTGTTTACCATTTATCCTTCGTTGTCAAGAAACTCTTTTCTCAATCTGTTCAGTTGTGAAAAATGTGTGTGTAGTAGCAGAGTTTACCGAAATCAGTATTTAGATCATCTCAAAGTGCATAAAATCCACAAACTAAAGTAGTAAAAACTGGTTGCCTAAACTCTCATGTATAACATAGACACTGATTTTTCTATCTAAACTCTGTATTACTGATATCCTTTCATTTGGATATGTCTTTTATTTTTCACCCCCCTTTTTTTTTATTAATTTTTTTTTTTTTTTTTTTTTTTTTTTTTAATTTATTTTTCCAGTAATCAGTGGTTGGCACTAGTCACCAAAAATCAAAGATTTTAGCCCTTATTTCATACAATAAGTTCCTGGATCTTCCTAGGCACAACATGATCTCAAAGGAATTTGTGCTCTGTTTGGCATCTTTTGATTTGAGGGTGAATTATTTGCAATGAATAATCAGAGTTTAGACTTTTCATCAGTGATTATAGTTAACTTATGAGAGAAAATGCAAACAGCTAATACAGACTCAGTGTATAGGATCAATAAACTAAGAGATGCTATAAATATAGAGACAGTATCATGCTGTGTTAGCTTACTGCACATCTTTGAGATCAGAATCTATCAACTCTTAAGGATTCACAATTACTTACTGAGAATTATGTTTCATACAAATTTCTTCATTGGTCCATATGTTTCAGACAAAATTACAATCAGAGTATAGCGTTTAAACTGTAATTACCAGAGTATGACCAACAGAGTTTAACATCAGAGTTTACGTTCAGAGTATGACTGACACTTCACAGAGTTTATCATCAGAGTTTAACATGCTGATTCACATAACAGTTAACACATGTAAGAAATCATGAACAAAAAAAAATGAGTCTAACCCGTATCTCTAGTCAGAACCAGAGATCATTCCAAGTTCATTTACCAATCTTGTAAAAGTAGCTTCACTCAAAGGTTTGGTGAAGATATCTGCAAGTTGTTGGTCTGTAGACACAAAATGAAGCTCAATGTTTCCTTCTTCCACATGTTCTCTAATAAAATGATACCTTATGCTGATGTGCTTTGTCATGGAATGCTGTACTGGATTACCTGTCATAGCAATAGCACTTTGATTATCACAGAAAATAGGTATTCTAGAGTACCTTAATCCATAATCCAGCAATTGATTCTTCATCCATAAAATCTGTGCACAACAGCTACCAGCTGCTATATACTCTGCTTCTGCAGTGGATGTAGAAATTGATTTCTGTTTCTTACTGTACCAAGAAACCAATCTGTCACCTAAAAATTGACAGCTTCCACTTGTACTTTTTCTGTCTATCTTACAGCCTGCAAAATCTGCATCAGAGTAACCAATTAACTTAAACTCTGATTCTCTAGGATACCACAAACCCAGGGTTATGGTTCCTTTGAGATATTTGAAGATCCTTTTTACAGCTGTTAGATGAGGCTCTCTGGGATCTGCTTGAAATCTTGCACAAAGACATGTTGCATACATGATATCAGGTCTACTTGCAGTAAGATACAATAAAGACCCTATCATTCCTCTGTAGTTAGTCATATCTACTGAGGCTCCTGTGTCTTTGTCAAGCTTCGTTGCTGTAGCCATGGGAGTTGTAGCAGATGAACTATCAAGCATACCAAATTTCTTGAGAAGATTTCTGGTATACTTTGCTTGATTGATAAAAATCCCATCATCTGTTTGCTTGACCTGTAAGCCTAGAAAATAACTAAGCTCTCCCATCATGCTCATTTGGTACCTGGATTGCATAAGCTTTGCAAACTTCTTACAAAGTTTGTCATTAGTAGATCCAAAAATAATATCATCTACATAAATTTGAACTAAAAGCAAATCATCACCAGAATTGAAATAAAACAAGGTTTTATCAATTGTACCTCTTGTGAACCCACTTTCTAAAAGAAACTGAGCAAGAGTTTCATACCATGCTCTTGGTGCTTGCTTTAGTCCATATAATGCCTTGTCAAGCCTGTAGACATAATCTGGATGCTTGGAATCTACAAATCCTGGTGGTTGTTCAACAAACACTTCTTCTTCAAGCTTCCCATTGAGAAAAGCACTCTTTACATCCATCTGAAAGACTTTAAACTTCTTGTGTGCAGCATAGGCCAGAAAAATTCTTATGGCCTCCAATCTTGCAACTGGAGCAAAGGTTTCATCATAGTCAATTCCTTCCTGTTGTGAATAACCTTTAGCCACAAGTCTAGCCTTGTTCCTTGTAATCACACCATCACTGTCAGTCTTGTTTCTGAAAACCCACTTTGTACCTACAATTGATCTGTTCTTTGGTCTAGGTACAAGTGTCCAGACTTCATTTCTTTCAAATTCATTTAACTCTTCTTGCATTGCTGTAATCCAATTAGCATCTTGAAGAGCTTCCTCCACTTTCTTTGGTTCTGTTTGAGACAAGAAGGCATGATACAGACACTCATTGTTTGTTGCACTTCTAGTTCTCACACTAACATCAGGATCTCCAATTATGAGATCAGGTGTGTGTGCCTGTGTCCACTTTCTTGCTGTTGGTAAGTGGTTTCTTGCATCATTATTGAATCTTCCCCCTTGATCCATGTTCTCCTGATTCATACGTTGACTTTCTGCAGTATCTGAGGCTCCCCCTGAGTTGGATGGCTCAGTGTTTGAGCTGTCAGAGTTTGAATCAGTTTCCTCAACTGACTCACTTGCTGTGTCTTGTTGAGCTACTTCACGCTCCCCCTCAACTGGTACTCTATTTTGTTCAATTTGAGAATTTCCAGTTTCTCCAGTATTTACCAGTAGAGGTTCAGAGTATGCTTCGTCAGAGTTTGTCAAACCTGCTTCGTCAGAGTTTACATCATCAGAGAATAGATCTTCATTTTCAAAACTTAGTTGATCATATCCATCCTTGTCTTCAAGTCCAATTATTTTCTTGTCATCAAATGACACATGTATGGATTCCATGATTACCTTAGTTCTCAGATTGTAAACTCTGAATGCTTTTGTTGACAATGGATAACCAACAAAGATTCCTTCATCAGCTTTTAACTCGAACTTTGTCAACTGTTCAGGATGAGTCTTCAACACAAAGCATTTGCATCCAAATATATGAAAATATTTCAAATTTGGCTTCTTGTTTTTCACCATCTCATATGGTGTTTTTCCATGCTTGTTGATCAGAGTTGCATTTTGAGTAAAACAAGCAGTTTGAACAGCTTCTGCCCAGAAATAAGTTGGTAATTTTGCTTCATCAAGCATAGTTCTGGCAGCTTCAATTAAGGTTCTGTTCTTTCTTTCAACTACACCATTTTGCTGTGGAGTTCCAGGTGCAGAAAATTCTTGTTTGACTCCTCTTTCCTTGCAGAAAGCTTCCATTATTGAGTTTCTGAATTCAGTTCCATTATCACTCCTTATTATTTTTACTTTGTGCTGTGATCCTTTGTCCAGTAGATTTATATGATCCATCAGAATTTGAGCAGTTTCATCCTTCTTTGATAAGAAATACACCCATGTATATCTAGTATATTCATCAACAATTACTAGAGCATATTTCTTTCTGCCCATTGACATCACATTCACTGGTCCAAAGAGATCAACATGTAGAAGATGATAAGGTTCCACTACTGAAGATTCAGATTTGCTCTTGAAAGATGACTTCCTTTGCTTGGCCTTTTGACAAGAATCACATAGACCATCTAGATTAAGTACTGATTTTGGAAGTCCTCTTACAAGATCCTTTCTAATAAGTTCATTAATGTTGTTCAAATTGAGATGAGAGAGCTTCTTATGCCAATTCCAACTCTCTTCATTTGACATCTTTGCAGTCAGACACACTGTACTTCCATCAGAGTTTGTTACCAAACTTGCTTCATAAATATTGTTGCGTCTGTGTCCAACTAGAACAACTTTTCCAGTAGATTTACTGATAACTTCACAGTATTCACTATGAAAATCTACATGGTTTCCTCTGTCACAGATTTGACTCACAGACAACAGATTATGCTTGAGTCCTGAGACTAGAGCTACATTTGTGATGATGACACTTCCAAGATTGATATTGCCATATCCCAGAGTGTGTCCTATGTTGCCATCTCCATAGGAAACTTTTGGGCCAGCTTTCTCCTCAAAGTCTGATAGCAGGGCTTTGTTTCCAGTCATATGTCCTGAGCATCCACTGTCCAAGATAATTGTGCTCTCTATTATACCCTGCAATCACAAACAAACACTAAGTGTTAGTTTTAAGGATCCAGACTTGCTTGGATCCTTTGTCCTTCTTAACAGTGTTAGCTTTTGCAGCGGAATCTGTATTATCAGAGTTTAAACTAACATTGTCAGATTTTACACTAGCAGAGTTTGCTCTAACCCATTTCAAGTTGGGTTTTAGCTCATAATAGTTATGATAAATTGCATGATAACTCTTACATGTGTAAATAGAATGCCAAGTGCTCCCACAATGTTTGCATAAAGTCTGTGGTTTTACTCTAACATAATCATTCTTTACTTCTGATGTAGAAGGTAAAGTATTAATATGTTTGTTCTTAGTGCAAAATCTAGCAAGATGATTAGAACTACCACAACTGTAACATGTTTTTCTTGAGGCACTAGCATTAGGCATATGATTATTTCTATTATTTATGCCTACTTTTCCATTCCTATTTCTCTTGGAACCTTTAGGTTTCATGGAAGACTTTACCTCTTTTAGCTTGTGATTGAACTGTTTTCCTGTCATCAAGCCAACATTAACCTGTTTTTCACAAGTTTTTACTGGTTTTCTAACAGCTTCTATTTCCATAAGTTTTTCTGTTATAATATTTTCCTGTTTGTCACAAGATTCATCTGATTCCATATCAGCTTCCCTTATTACAACAGATTTTAATTTATTGGCTTCTGGAACAAATTTCACAGGTTTAAGTTGTGGTTTTACCTTAACCTTGTCTTTAAACCTAAGTTCATCATTTTCACAATAACCTAAACCTACAGAATCAGTCTGAAACACTTGATGAGTGTCTCTTCCAGAATCTGTCCAAGTCTTGATTATTTTCCTTTCCTTCTCTAAATCAGATTCTAGTTGCTTATATCTTTTCAGCAACTCTTGTTCTACATAAACAGCATCATCTCTTTCTTTTTGAATATGCTTCATATTCACAAGTTCTCTTTCAAGAAACTTGTTTCTTTCTTTAAGACTAAGATTCTCAGATTTAATCCTCTCATTCTCTAAAGTCTGATCCCTATAACTAACATGTATATTCTTAAGATAAATTCTTAATTCAGAAATATTATCAGTATCATAAGCATAAGTAGTTAGAGGTACCTTATTTTCTGATGACTCAACTTCATCTTTGATAGTTGCCATGAGTGCATAATTCACTCCATCATCAGAATCTGAAGTATCTGCCCAGTCTTTGCCTTTAGAGATGAGTGCTTTTTCAGTTCTTCCTTTCTTGCACTCTGGAGCATAGTGACCCATCTCTTTGCACTTGTAGCACTGGATCTCAGATTTGTCCTTCTTACCTGACTTGGTATCCCTTCCATCAGACTTTCTGAAATTCTTCTTCTCAGAATTTGAATCTCTCCTTGAGAATCTTTTACCCTTCTTGAAGTTCTTGAATCCCATCTTCTTAAATGTCTTGACCATCAAGGCAGCCATTTGCATCATCTCCTCTTCATCATCCTCAGAATCAGAAGCTTCATCAGAGTTTGAATCATCATCAGAGTTTGATGACTCACTCTCAGATTTGATCACTAAAGCCTTTCCCTTGGCTTTCTTCCTTGATGATTCCTTCTTGATGGGCTTCTCCTCGACTTTGAGAGCAACAGATTTTGTCTTCTTGCTTGACCTCCTGTTTCTTTGTTCTATCTCAAGTTCATGAGTCTTTAACAATCCATAGATTTCATCAAGATCTGTATCAGCAAGATCATAATTATCTCTGATTGTTGTTGCCTTTAAATCCCACTTTTCAGGTAGAGATAACAGAAACTTGAGATTGGACTCTTCAAGTTCATATTCCTTATCTACCAGAGACAGATCGTTCAACAGTTTGCAAAATCTGTCATAAGTCTCAGTCAAGGTTTCATTAGTTCTTGAATCAAAGTGCTCATACTCCTGTGTGAGTATTGTTTTTCTGTTCTTCTTAATAGCACCTGTTCCCTGGCATCTGACTTCTAAAGCATCCCATATCTCTTTGGCAGTTTTGCAGCCAATTACCCTGTTAGACATAACATTATCTAAAGCACTGTGGAGAAGATGTCTAACCTTTGCATCCTTTGCAATTGATGAGATATCCTCAGGAGTCATATCTTTCTTTTCCTTTGGAACAGTCTTTTGTTCTTGACCATCAACAACAGGGGACAATTTAGTTGGCATATGAGGACCATCATTAATTCTGTCAAGGTATTCTGGATCTGTAGCCTCCAGAAACATGGTCATCTTCACCTTCCAAATCGGATACTCTACAGGCCTGAGAATCGGAACCCTGATTGTTTCATATCGACTCACAGAATTAGGCTTAACCTGTTCAGCCTTGGAAGCAGTTTGATTTTCTTCAGACATGATTATTACTGTGTTTGAATCGTAAAACTGTATATATTAAACAGCCTTGGTTCTGATACCAATTGTTAGGCCGAATACACAATATAATCAAGTATGTATGAGAATAACGATAATTAAAAACACTGTTTATGAATCAATAAAACTGTAATCGTATTAACAGCTTCTCTCTTTATGATGTTAATGAATCACAAAGAGCTTCTAGGTTACAAGAATAATATATCAATATTCACGCGTCCCTTCTAGGGATAACCTATCTGTGTTTATATAGGACACAGCTTCATACAATCCTTATCTAATTGATATTCCTATAAGTTAGCTATACAAAACTTATCAATTAAGGATTGCTTCAGTCTTCTGTCTAATCTCCTTAGCTGTATCAATATATTCTGCTTCTTTCCATCTTCAGAATATATTGCTTCTAGAATCTTCAATTCTGCACCGACAGCTAATTCAACTTTCACCTTGTCAGACTTTAACTAAACTCTGACCGGCTTCAATTAAACTCTTCACCCTGTCAGAGTTTAACTAAACTCTGACTGGCTTCTGATAAACTCTTGTAAATACCTGTTGCTTAAACACTGATAAACAAACATTAGCAATTATATCTAACAATGGATAAAGGGTCAAGTGGACATGTTAGGAATATGTTGTTCTTGATGATAAACATAAAACACTTAGTAGAATTTGTGTAAAGTCATTTTGTAGCTGTCAACGAAATGGCATGCTTTGCAGCATTCCGTTGACAGGAAGCTCATCAACGAAATGAGTGATGTAGCAATTGCACTGTACAATACTTCATGGTTTGATAGGCATTTTGTTGTATGTATTAGATAGGTTTTCTAAGTCATGTTGACTAAGTACTAGATAGGCAAAATAGGTTGGTTAATTGTAAATATCTTGTGCCTTGTAATTTTGCCTAAGTGAAGACATGTCAACGGAATGAAGATTACTCATCAACGGAATGAAGTTTACTCATCAACGAAATGGAGTTTACTCATCAACGAAATGGAGAATAAAGCTATCAATGAAACACATCTCTCTGCTATCAACGAATCATTATTGCTTTTCTGAACAGTTGACAAAGTGATAGTGACAGTTTACTGTACTGATCTAAAAGGTGATGTGGGAGTGTACTTTGCATTGGAAACCATTAAAATGGACATGGGGAATAAGGAAACATCCCAGTTTCCATTTAGGTTCTTGGGAGTGATCATAATAAGCATGAAGACAAAAGCAAGGATCTCCAAGGACCACTGGATAAAGGGATGAAAAGCAAACTATTGGCGGTTACCTTTAGTGTACTCTAGTGTAGCCAAAAGTAGCTTTGTAAACTTGGGAATATATAACCAAGTGTAGCAGTTAAAATAAAGTGTGAGAAGAAAAACAAATAGATTGTATTAGCTATCTTTGAGAGCATTTTTCTTCTCTACATTCTTGTAACTGAGCAGCTGTGTACATTTTGTATCACAGATTATTTCCGCAATACAAATCACTTCAGTTGGATCATCAAACAATCCAACTGAAATTATTTATGTGCTTGTGATTTTTACTTTAAGTTCAGTTTTTATTTGCAAGTTGTTTTAAGTTTAAGAAATATCAAGAATTGTATTCAACCCCCCCCCCCCTTCTACAATTCTGTTAGGTCATTTGGGATTAACAATTGGTATCAGAGCAAGGTTCTAACATACAAGAAGTTTAAAGATCAAGACCAAAACAGTAACCATGGTGAAGAAGGATGCAGGAGTAAAGATACCAGTTCTTGATAAGGACAATTACTTTCACTGGAAAGTAAAGATGCATTTACATCTCATGTCTATGGATGAGAGCAAATCTACCTCTGCAAATATCCAATCAAGGCAATCATGATCATGAAGCTACCTCTGCAAGAGCAAATCTACCTCCCTCAAGGAAATGGACTAAAGATCATCCCTTTGAACTTATTATAGGTGATGTTACTTCAAAAGTCCAAACTAGAAGAGCAACTCAAGAAGAATGTCTATATAGCAGCTTTCTGTCTCAAGATGAGCCAAAGAAAGTTGAGGATGCACTTCTAGATCCAGATTGGGTTTTAGCTATGCAAGAGGAGCTAAACCAATTTGAGAGGAACAATGTTTGGAAGCTGGTGTCCAAGCCTAAGGACAGGAGTGTCATAGGCACAAAATGGGTGTTCAGAAACAAGATGGATGAAAATGGCATAGTCACAAGGAACAAAGCTAGATTGGTTGCAAAAGGCTATTCACAGGAAGAAGGAATTGATTTTGATGAAACCTTTGCTCCTGTTGCTAGACTAGAAGCAATAAGGATTTTCCTAGCCTATGCAGCCCATGCCAATTTCAAAGTCTATCAAATGGATGTGAAGAGTGCTTTTCTGAATGGGGAATTGGAAGAGGAGGTGTATGTAAGTCAACCTCCTGGCTTTGAAGATGATGATTTTCCAGAATATGTATACTTCCTCCTCAAAGCACTCTATGGTTTGAAATAAGCACCTAGAGCCTGGTATGACACACTTTCACAGTTCCTCCTTGAGAATCAATTCACTAGAGGTACTGTAGATAAAACTTTTTTTCACAGGGTTGTGAATGGCTCTACTATACTTGTTCAAATTTATGTAGATGACATAATCTTTGGGTCTACAGATGTGAAATTTTGTCAAAAGTTTGCCAAGCTTATGCAAAGTAAATATGAAATGAGTATGATGGGAGAATTAACTTACTTTCTTGGTCTTCAAGTGAAGCAAGTTAATGAAGGCATTTTCATTAGTCAAACAAAATATATTCATGATTTATTAAAGAAGTTTAACTTAATGGAATGCTCTCCTGCCAAAACTCCCATGCCTACTGCCACCAAACTTGAATTGAATACTACGGAAAAATCTGTGGACATTTCAGGTTACAGAGGCATGGTAGGTTCACTTTTATATTTAACAGCTAGTAGACCTGATATTATGTTTGCTACATGTCTATGTGCTAGATTTCAGGCTGATCCTAGGGAATCCCATTTAGTTGCTATTAAAAGAATTTTCAGATATCTCAAAGGAACACCAAACCTTGGCATTTGGTATCCTAGAGAATCTGGCTTTGAACTAATTGGTTATTCAGATGCAGATTTTGCAGGATGTAAAATTGACAGGAAAAGCACAACAGGCACCTGTCAATTCTTAGGAAACAAGCTTGTCTCATGGTTCAGCAAGAAACAAAACTCAGTTTCTACCTCCACAGCTGAGGCTGAGTATATTGCAGCTGGAAGTTGTTGTGCACAGATTTTATGGATGAAAAATCAACTACTTGATTATGGAATAAGAGTTGAGAAGATTCCTATTTTCTATGACAACACTAGTGCCAATGCCATTACTGAAAATCCAGTGCAGCATTCAAGGACCAAGCACATTGACATCAAGTACCATTTCATTAGAGAACATGTTATGAATGGTACTGTGGAGTTACATTTTGTTCCAAGTGAACAACAACTTGCAGACATCTTTACCAAGCCACTTGATGAATCCACATTCTCAAGATTAGTAAGTGAGCTAGGTATGCTAAATTTCTCTTAATTATTTTAAGATTTTTGCAAGTTAAAATGTAGCCAGAAACTTTCTATGTTTTTCTGTGAATTAATTCTCTCAGGAAAAAGTGAAATTTTGTCTAAGTCAAAATTACTATGTCAACGAAACGAACCATTTCGTTGACAGTCTTAGCATTTTTCTGGGTGTTTCGTTGATAGCTCTTTTATATCAACGAAACGCAGCTTTATCAACAAAATAAGACGGGACTTTAACCGCCCAATCCTGATTCGTTGATTTAGCACAATTAATCTGAACCGTTGAAATTGGACACGTCCGTTACCACGATCTATGCATACACCCCTGTAAGTATAAATCATGGTAATTCTTTAAAAGTAACGGTTATATTTTTAAGCCAATCCAGTAATTTACATTTATTATTGGCCTCTTTTTCTGAGAATTTTTGGGGGAGTATTTAAGAAATTCTATTTTCTTTATTTTCTTTTTACCTGTTCTCAAAAATTCCAAAGGCTTTTCTCTCTGCTTCTCTCTAACAAGCAATTTAGTTCGAAGCTCTTCTTCACACAACAATGGCACCCATAGTCAAGCTTATGTCAGCAGGAGGGTTCATTTATGAAAAGAACAACTCAATTCCATTTGTTGTCAAGGAGGGTCCAAACAGTATCTTTTTCAAGATGATGGACTTCATGAAGAACTGCAAATTGAGCTATGCAATGTTTCACTCAACTCCTCTCTATAATGAGATAATCGAGGAGATTTGGACCTCGTGTGAGTACAGTGGAACAAACTGCACACTACAATTCACCATCCAAGGTAAAGAGTACATAGTTAATTCTGATGTACTGCAAGCATGTTTACACATTCCTGAAAATAACTGTAATGCTTTGCCTACAAATACTGAAATGGTTAACTTGCTAAACTCCATAAACTACTCTTTGCCTACTGATAATCTGGGTAGAATAATTAGGAGAGGATTGGTTAGAGAATATAGTTATTTAGCTGATGCATTTATCAAGGTATTTTCTGGTAAGATTAGCAATTTTGATGCATTGACCAATTCTATGTTAATTCTATTTACCATGCTCCTAACTGATAGATATTACAACTTTAGCACCCAACTTATGTATGAAATTGGTGCTAAGTTGGGTGATAAGGCTAATAGGAAAAAGAATATCTATTATGCTAGGTTTCTGATGATGTTGGCTAATCATGTTAGTCCAACACCATTAGTTATCTCTAACCCTGTTTCCAAGTTTGAGTGTTTTGTGCAAGAAAAGAGAGTATTGACAGACATACTGAGGCTGAACCACAATGGTGATGTTCCAGTGGTGTATCTGCCAATAATTGAGGTAACTACTGCTATCCCTTCTAGTATAGTTGTTACTTCAACTTTATCACCCAGTCCTATTGCTGTGGAGTCTGTAGTTGTGACCCAACAGGCTCCTATCCCAGCAACAAAACCAAAATCAAAGAAATCCTTCAAGCCAACCTCAGGTGCTTCCCAAAAGGCACCTGTTGTAAAATCCACTACACAACGTAAGGGGAGTGTTGTAGGTGCTGTGAGAGGTGATGGAAGGGGTGAACATAAAAGAAACCCTAAGGATAAGGAAGGAAAGATGAGTGAGATCCAGCCAAGCCCCATTGTGTCTTCCCAATAAGGAACAATGAGTAATATGGATTTAAGCACAAGTCTAAATGCATCCTCCCAAAATGATGTAATTATTGAAACAAGCTCTCCTCAAAGAGCACACTCCAAGAGGGTAAGGGACACTTCAAGCCCACAGTCTACTTTTTCCCAATACCAAAGGAGGGTGAAACAAAAATCCAAGGGTTCACAGGGTGCACACACTCTAGAAGCTACACTTCCAGTTTCACAAATTCAGTTTGATGTAACCCCTATCATTACTCTGGGGTTACAGTCCCATTCTCTAAACATCAACCTTGAACTATCTCCATCAAATTCACCAACTCTATCTCTAGATGTGGACATGATCCATTCATCTATTCCTGATTCACCAACTCTAATCTTGGAGAAGCCCCACTCTAAAGCTGGTGGCCATCACTTGTTAAGTGATTTGTTGGGCCATCAACCAATTTTTTCTGAAGTTGCAA